>JARXNR010000309.1:0-16057 GCA_036346035.1 Crossoptilon crossoptilon | reverse complement strand
CCCCTTTTCTGCCCTATTTCCACCCCATTTTCCCCTTTTCCACCCTTTCTGCTCCCTGATGTCCCCCTTTTCTGCCCCATTTTCCCCCTTTTCTGCCCCATTTTCCCCTTTTCTGCCCTATTTCCACCCCATTTTCCCCCTTTTCCACCCTTTCTCCACCCTGGTGTCCCCCTTTTCTGCCCCATTCTTCCCCCTTTTCTGCCCTATTCTTCCCCCTGTTCTGCCCCATTTCTGCCCCATTTTTCCCTTTTTCCACCCTTTCTCCACCCTGATGTCCCCCTTTTCTGCCCCATTTCCCCCTTTTCTGCCCTATTTCCACCCCATTTTCCCCCTTTTCCACCCTTTCTCCACCCTGGTGTCCCCCCTTTTCTGCCCCATTTTCCCCCTTTTCTGCCCCATTTTCCCCTTTTCTGCCCTATTTCCACCCCATTTTCCCCCTTTTCCACCCTTTCTCCACCCTGGTGTCCCCCTGTTCTGCCCCATTTCTGCCCCATTTCTGCCCCATTTCCCCCCTGTTCTGCCCCATTTCCGCCCCATTTCCCCCCTTTTCCACCTTTTTTCCTCCCCAATTTTGCCCATTTTCCTCCCTTTTCCCCCCATTCTGCCCTTCCCCCACCCCATGCTGCCCTCTGCTGTGACACCCGCTGCTTTTTGGGTCAAAAAAAGGTGGAAACGTGTCCTTTGTGGGTGACATTGGTGTCACTGGGGACGCTGCCCGTTGTGCAGCTCCTCATCCCGCACCGTTTTTGGGGCAAAAAAGGCCAAAATGGGGCTTTGTGGCACACGGAGGCAGCGCTCCCCCAGCCCCACGTTTTGGGGCAAAAAGCCCCCAGCGAGGCATTTCCACTGGGATTGCGTGAGCGCGGCTCCCTCTCATCTGCTAATTGCTTAATTACTCGCAGCTGCTAACGATGCTCCGGGCGCTAAGGAAGCTCCTGTGTCACTGCCTTGCCTGAGAACCCAAAACGCTGTGATTTCACCCCAGAACAGCGCTGGGAGGCGGCCCTAGGGCTGCTTTTGGTGCTGCTTTGGTGCTTTTGGGGGGCATTTGAGCACTTTCTGGTGCTTTTTGGTACGATTTGGGCACTTTTTGGTGCTGGTTTGGTGCTTTCTGGTGCCATTTGGGCACTTTTTGGTGCTGGTTTGGTGCTTTTGGGGGGCATTCGAGCACTTTTTGGTGCTTTTTGGTACGATTTGGGCACTTTTTGGTGCTGGTTTGGTGGTTCTGGGGGGCATTCGAGCACTTTTTGGTGCTTTTTGGTGCCATTTGGGCACTTTTTGGTGCTGGTTTGGTGGTTCTGGGGGGCATTCGAGCACTTTTTGGTGCTTTTTGGTACGATTTGGGCACTTTTTGGTGCTGGTTTGGTGGTTCTGGGGGGCATTCGAGCACTTTTTGGTGCTTTTTTGTGCCATTTGGGCACTTTTTGGTGCTGGTTTGGTGGTTCTGGGGGGCATTCGAGCACTTTTTGGTGCTTTTTGGTGCCATTTGGGCACTTTTTGGTGCTGGTTTGGTGATTTTTGGGGGTGCCATTTGGGCACTTTTTGGTGCTGCTTTGGTGATTCTGGAGGGCATTCAAGCACTTTTTGGTGCTGGTTTGGTGCTTCTTGGTGCCATTTGGGCACTTTTTGGTGCTGCTTTGGTGATTCTGGGGGGCTTGTGGCCACTTTTTGGTGCTAGTTTGGTGCTTTTTGGTGCTATTTGGGCACTTTTTGGTACTGTTTTGGTGATTCTTGGGGGGCACTTGAGCACTTTTTGGTGCTTTTTGGTACAATTTGGGCACTTTTTGGTGCTGGTTTGGTGGCTCTGGGGGGCATTTGAGCACTTTTTGGTGCTTTTTGGTGCCATTTGAGCATTTTTTGATGCTGTTTTCGTGATCTTTGCTGGCATTTGGGCAATTTTTGGTGCTTTTTGGTGCCATCTGGGCACATTTTGGTGCTGGTTTGGTGCTTTTTGGTGCCATTTGGGCACTTCTTGTTGCTAGTTTGGTGATTTTGGGGGGCATTTGGGAACTTTTTGATGCTTTTTGGTGGCGTTTTGGTGCTTTTCAGTGTCAGTTGGGCACTTTTTGGTGCTGCTTTGGTGATTCTGGGGGGCATTTGGGCACTATTTGGTGCTTCTTGGTGGCATTCGAGCACTTCTTGGTGCTGGTTTGGTGCTTTTTGGTGCCATTTGGGCACTTTTTGGTGGTTTGGCACTTTCTGGTGGTGTTTTGGTGCATTTTGGTGGCATTATCACAATTTTTTTGGGGCATCTGGCATTTTTTTGAGGTGTTCGTGGATGCTTTATGCTGGCATTTGTACAATTTTGGTGCTTCTTTGGTGCCTTTTGGTGCCATTTTTCTGCTTTTCCATGAAGCTTCGGTGCCATTCTGACGACTTCTGGTGGCATTCGGGCCATTTTTGGTGCTGTTTCGATGATTTTTGGTGGTGTTTCAGTGATTTTTTGCTGCTACAAACCAAAGCGGCCCCTTCAGCCTTCCTGCAAACAGGAGGAAATGCCCCAAAATGCCATTTTTTCAGCTTTTTTTTTTTCCCTTTTCACTGCAGTGCTGTCAGTTCTGCCTGTAGTGCTTTGCTTTCCCTGTGTGTTTGGCCCTCAGGCTGTTGTGTTCCCCCCCTTTTGCCTTCTCCACAGGTTGCTTTCAGGTTAAGAAACGGTGTAAAAAGGAAAAAAAAGTCAACCCCACAGCTTTCGTGGTGCCCCCTGAGCCCTTTTTCCACCCTGAAAAAGGGGCAAAATGGGAAAAACGGAGTGTGTCCCCTCCTGTGCCCCCTCCTGTGTCACCGTGTGTCACCTCGTGTCACCCTGTGTCCCTGCAGATGCTGACGAGGAGCTGCTGCGTGGCCTGGAAGGAGCTCTGGGGGTGAAGAAGAAGAAGCGGGGCCCCAGGAAGCAGAAGGAAAACAAACCTGGGAAACCAAGGAAAAGGAAAAAATTGGTGAGTGCCCCCCCCCCGCGATGGGGGCTGTGTCAGCTCGTGGGGGGTCAGCACTGCTCACCAGTGGCCGTTCTGCAGCACCACGGCACCTCGGGGTGGTGTGAGCTCACTGTTCTGGGGGGGTGGGGGGCTTGGGGGTGGCACGTGGGGGTCTTGGGATGACATGTGGGGGTCTTGGGGGGACAGAGGGAGGCGTGAGGTGACACATGGAGGTCTGGGGGTGACGTGGGGGGCTTGGTGGCACGTGGGGGTCTTGGGATGACACATGGGGGTCTAGGGGTGACATGTGGGGGTCTTGGGGGGACAGAGGGAGGCTTAAGGTGACACGTGGAGGTCTGGGGGTGACACGTGGGGGTCTTGGGGTGATAGAGAGGGTCGTAGAGTGACACGTGGGGGTCTTGGGGTGATAGAGGGAGGCTTAAGGTGACACATGGAGGTCTGGGGGTGAGACGTGGGGGTCTTGGGATGGCAGAGAGGGTCTTGGGGTGACACGTGGGGGTCTTGGGGTGACAGAGGGAGGCTTAAGGTGACACGTGGAGGTCTGGGGGTGACACATGGGGGTCTTGGGGTGGCAGAGAGGGTCTTGGGGTGACACGTGGGGGTCTTGGGGTGATAGAGCGGGTCGTAGAGTGACACGTGAGGGTCTTGGGATGGCAGAGGGAGTCTTAAGGTGACACATGGAGGTCTGGGGGTGACACGTGGGGGTCTTGGGATGGCAGAGAGGGTCTTGGGATGACACGTGGGGGCCTAGGGGTGACACGTGGGGGTCTTGGGGTGACAGAGGGAGGCGTGAGATGACACATGGAGGTCTGGGGGTGACGTGGGGGTCTTGGGGTGATAGAGAGGGTCGTAGAGTGACACGTGGGGGTCTGGGGGTGACAGAGGGAGGCTTAAGGTGACACATGGAGGTCTGGGGGTGAGACGTGGGGGTCTTGGGATGGCAGAGAGGGTCTTGGGGTGACACGTGGGGGCCTAGGAGTGATAGAGGGGGTCGTAGAGTGACACGTGGGGGTCTGTGGGTGACAGAGGGAGGCTTAAGGTGACACATGGAGGTCTGGGGGTGACACGTGGGGGTCTTGGGGTGACAGAGGGAGGCTTAAGGTGACACATGGAGGTCTGGGGGTGACACGTGGGGGTCTTGGGGTGACAGAGGGAGGCTTAAGGTGACACGTGGAGGTCTGGGGGTGACACGTGGGGGTCTTGGGGTGGCAGAGAGGGTCTTGGGGTGACACGTGGGGGTCTTGGGGTGATAGAGCGGGTCGTAGAGTGACACGTGGGGGTCTTGGGGTGACAGAGGGAGGCTTAAGGTGACACATGGAGGTCTGGGGGTGAGACGTGGGGGTCTTGGGATGGCAGAGAGGGTCTTGGGGTGACACGTGGGGGTCTTGGGGTGACAGAGGGAGGCGTAAGGTGACACGTGGAGGTCTTGGGGTGACACGTGGGGGTCTTGGGGTGGCAGAGAGGGTCTTGGGGTGACACGTGGGGGCCTAGGGGTGACAGAGAAGGTCTTAGGGTGACACATGGGGGTCTTGGGATGATGTGTCAGGGTCTTGGGGTGACACGTGGGAGTCTTGGGGTGACAGAGGGAGGCTTAAGGTGATAGATGGAGGTCTGAGGGTGACACGTGGGGGTCTTGGGATGGCAGAGAGGGTCTTAGGGTGACATGTGGGGGTCTGGGGCTGACATGTCAGGGTCTTGGGGTGACACGTGGGTGTCTTGGGATGGCAGAGGGAGTCTTAAGGTGACACATGGGGGTCTTGGGGTGACAGAGAGGGTCTTAGGGTGATGCGGGGGGTCTTGGGGTGACACGTCAGGGTCTTGGGGAGACGCATGGAGGTCTGGGGGTGACAGAGAGGGTCTGGGGGTGACACGGGGGTCTTGGGATGACACGTGGGGGTCTGGGGCTGACATGTCAGGGTCTTGGGGTGACACGTGGGGGTCTTGGGATGGCAGAGGGAGTCTTAAGGTGACACATGGAGGTCTGGGGGTGACAGAGAGGGTCTGGGGGTTACACATGGGGGTCTCGGGATGACAGGTTAGCGTCTTGGGGTGGCACATGGGGGTCTTAGAGTGACACATGGGGGTCTCAGGATGACATGTCAGGGCCTTGGGGTGACCTATGGGGGCCTTGGGGTGGAAGAGAGGGTCTTGGGGTGACACATGGGGGGTCTTGGGATGACAGACAAGTCTCAGTGGTCCTCGAGGTGACAGACGGGGGTCTCAGGGTGACAGAGGGGTTCATGGGATGACACCTGGGGGTCTCGGGGTGGCAAGTGGGAGCATGGGTGTCACACGTTGGGGTCGCAGCATGACTGACGGAGGTGTTGGGGTGACGTATGGGGTCGGTGACTGACATGTGGGACTCGGGGTGACGGGTGGGGGTCTGGGTGTGACAGAAGGGGGGTGACAGGCGGGGTGTCGTTGCTCCGGGCCTCGAGGTGGTGACGCGGGGGTTGTTGGGGTGACTTGGGGGGGTCTGGGGTGATGCAGGTGAGCGAGGATGAGTTTGAGTCGGAGCGCGATGAGTACCGGGAGAAGTCGGAGAGCGGCGGCAGCGACTACGGCGGCGTGGCCAAAAAGAAACGGCGGAAGCACCGGGAGAAGAAGGAGAAGAAAACAAAGAGGCGGAAAAAGATGGACGAGGAGGGGGGGCAGAAGGTGAAGGTACGGCCTTGGGGGGGGGTCCCGGTGCCTGTGTTGGAGCTGGGGGCGGTCCTGGTGCAGCTGGGGGTCCCCACGTGCCTATGCTGACCTCCCTGTCCCCATGGGGGGGGGTCCTGATGCTTGTGTTGGGGCCAGGGGCGGTCCTGGTGCAGCTGGGGGTCCCCACGCACCTATGCTGACCTCCCTGTCCCCATGGGGGGGGTCCTGGTGCTTGTGTTGGGGCTGGAGGGGGTCCTGGTGCAGCTGGGGGTCTCCACGCACCTGTGCTGACCTTCCTGACCCCATGGGGGGAGTCCTGATGCTTGTGTTGGGGCTGGGGGCGGTCCTGGTGCAGCTGGGGGTCCCCATGCACCTATGCTGACCTCCCTGTCCCCATGGGGGGGTCCTGATGCTTGTGTTGGGGTTGGGGGCAGTCCTGGTGCAGCTGGGGGTCCCCAGCCATCCGTGCTGACCTCCCTGTCCCTGTGGGGGGGGTCCTGGTGCTTGCGTTGGGGCTGGAGGGGGTCCTGGTGCAACTGGGGGTCCCCACGCACCCATGCTGACCTCCCTGTCCCTGTGGGGACGCAGCCGGTGGAGCAGAAATCGTCGGCGCAGCTGTTGGGTGCGTGGGGGCTGGAGGATGTGGACCACATCTTCACCGAGGAGGACTACCACACGCTCACCAACTACAAAGCATTCAGCCAGTTCATGAGGTGAGGGTGGGGGGCTGCTGAAGGCACCGTGGGGGTGCTTTGGGGGCGCAGTGGGGTGCTTTGGGGGCACCTTGGGGTGCTTTGGGGGCAGTTGAAGTGAACTTGGGGTGCTTTGGGGGCGCAGTGGGGTGCTTTGGGGGCAGTTGAAGTGAACTTGGGGTGCTTTGGGGGCACAGTGGGATGCTTTGGGGGCAGTTGAAGTGAACTTGGGGTGCTTTGGGGGCACCTTGGGGTGCTTTGGGAGCAGTTGAAGTGAACTTGGGGTGCTTTGGGGGCACCTTGGGGTGCTTTGGGGGCAGTTGAAGTGAACTTGGGGTGCTTTGGGGGCACAGAGGGGTGCTTTGGGGGCAGTTGAAGTGAACTTGGGGCGCTTTGGGGTGCTTTGGGGGCAGTTGAAGTGAACTTGGGGTGTTTTGGGTTGCTTTGGGGCAGTTGAAGTGAACTTGGGGTGTTTTGGAGTGCCTTGGGGGGCAGTTGAAGTGAATTTGGAGTGCTCTGGGGGCAGTTGAGGGCATCTTGGGGTGCTTTGGGGCACCTTGAGATGCTTTGAGAGCATCTTGGGATGCTTTGGGGTCAGCTGAAGTCACCTTGGGGTGCTTTGGGGGTACCTTGGGGTACATTATGGGCAGCTGAAGTCACCTTGGGGTGCTTTGGGGTCAGCTGAAGTCACTTTGGGGTGCTTTGGGGGCAGCTGAAGGCCCCTTGGGTGCTTTGGGGGCAGCTGAAGGCCCCTTGGGGTGTTTTGGGGGTACCTTAGGGTGCTTTGGGGGCTGCTGAAGTCACTTTGGGATGCTTTGGGGGTACCTTAGGGTGCTTTGTGGGCTCCTTGGGGTGCTTTGGGAGTGCTTTGGGGTGCTTTGGGGGCAGCTGAAGGCCCCTTGGGGTGCTTTGGGGGTACCTTGGGGTGCTTTGGGGGCAGCTGAAGGCCCCTTGGGGTGCTTTGGGGGTACCTTGGGGTGCTTTGGGGGCAGCCCCTGGGGTCTCCATGGGAGCACCTTGGTGCGCAATGGGGGCCCTTAGGGGGTGTTCCCAGCCGCGCTGCCACCCACCGCAGGCCGCTGATCGCCAAGAAGAACCCCAAGATCCCCATGTCCAAGATGATGACCATCCTGGGCGCCAAATGGCGCGAGTTCAGCGCCAACAACCCCTTCAAGGGCTCCGCCGCCGCCGTGGCCGCCGCCGCCGCCGCTGCCGCCGCCGCCGTGGCTGAGCAGGTGTCGGCCGCCGTCGCTGCCGTGGCTCCCGAGGCGCCGCCACCTCCCCTGCGCAAGGCCAAGACCAAGGAGGGCAAAGGTGGGGGCTGGGGGACCCCGGGCTGCCCTCCTGGTTGGGGACACCGTGCCCAGACCCTGGGTGCCATTCCTGGTGGGGACACCGTGCCCAGACCCTGGGTGCCATCACTGGTTGGGACACCGTGCCCAGACCCTGGGTGCCATTCCTGGTTGGGGACACCGTGCCCAGACCATTGGTGCCATTCCTGGTGGGGACACCGTGCCCGGACCCTGGGGTGGCATTCCTGGTGGGGACACTGTGCCCAGACCCTGGGGTGCCATTCCTGGTTGGGGACACCGTGCCCAGACCATTGGTGCCATTCCTGGTTGGGGACACCGTGCCCGGACCCTGGGGTGGCATTCCTGGTGGGGACACTGTGCCCAGACCCTGGGGTGCCATTCCTGGTTGGGGACACCGTGCCCAGACCATTGGTGCCATTCCTGGTGGGGACACCGTGCCCAGACCCTGGGTGCCATTCCTGGTTGGGGACACCGTGCCCAGACCATTGGTGCCATTCCTGGTGGGGACACCATGCCCAGATCCTGGGGTGCCATTCCTGGTGGGGACACCGTGCCCAGACCATTGGTGCCATTCCTGGTGGGGACACCATGCCCAGATCCTGGGGTGCCATTCCTGGTGGGGACACCGTGCCCAGACCCTGGGTGCCATTCCTGGTTGGGGACACCGTGCCCAGACCATGGGTGCCATTCCTGGTTGGGGGACACCGTGCCCAGACCATTGGTGCCATTCCTGGTGGGGACACCGTGCCCAGACCCTGGGTGCCATTCCTGGTGGGGACACCGTGCCCAGACCCTGGGGTGCCATTCCTGGTTGGGACACCGTGCCCAGACCCGGGGTGCCATTCCTGGTGGGGACACCGTGCCATTCCTGGTGGGGACACCGTGCCCAGACCATGGGTGCCATTCCTGGTTGGGACACCGTGCCCAGACCCTGGGGTGCCATTCCTGGTTGGGGACACCGTGCCGAGACCCTGGGTGCCATTCCTGGTTGGGGGACACCGTGCCGAGACCCTGGGTGCCATTCCTGGTTGGGACACCATGCCCAGATCCTGGGGTGCCATTCCTGGTTGGGGACACCGTGCCCAGACCCTGGGTGCCATTCCTGGTGGGGACACCGTGCCCAGACCATGGGTGCCATTCCTGGTGGGGACACCGTGCCCAGACCATGGGTGCCATTCCTGGTTGGGGACACCGTGCCCAGACCCTGAGATCCCATTCCTACTGGGACACTTCACCCAGACCCCCAGGGTGCCCTTTGTGTTGGGGACCCCAGGGTGTCTTTTGTGTTTTGGACGCTGTGCCCAGACCCCAGGGTGCCCTGTTGATTGGGGACACCATGCCAGACCCTGAGATCCCATTCCTGATTGGGGACACCCTGCCCAGACCCCCGAGGTCCCCTCCTGATTGGGGGCATCATACCCAGACCCTGGGGTCCCATTCCTGTTGGGACACCGTGCCCAGAGCCTGGGGTGCCCTTTGCATTGGGGACACTCTGCCCGGATCCCAGGGTCCCCTTCATGTTGTGGACACAGTGCTGTCCCCTCTGCTCCCCCCACACTCTGGGCAAGCTCCTCCCATCCACTTGTGCCCCTTGGGGACGTGGTGGCCGTGTCCCCCCCCCAGGACCCGGCCACAAGAAGCGCAGTAAGAGCCCGCGGGTGCCCGAGCTGAAGAGGAAGATGAAGGGGAAGAAGATGGCACCGCTGAAGATCAAGCTGGGCGTCATCGGCGGCAAGCGCAAGAAGAGCAGCTCGGTGAGGTCCCTCCTGGTGTCCCCTCCCTGTGTCCCCAAGCTGTGGCACCTGACTGCGTGACCCCCCACCCCACGAGCCTGCAGGGGCACCCACACCCACATTGTCCCCCACGAGCCCCTCTTGTCCCTTCTTGTCACCGCCTCCACTTTCCACTGTCTGTGTCCCCTCGTCCCCATGTCCCCTCGTCCCCGTGTCCCCTCGTCCCCGTGTCCCCTCGTCCCCGTGTCCCCTTGTTTCCGTGTCCCTGTATCCCCGTGACCCCATGTCCCCTCATCCTCATGTCCCCTCGTCCCCATGTCCCTGTATCCCTGTGACCCCATGTCCCCTCATCTCCATGTCCTCATGTCCCCATGTCCCCTCGTCCCCATGTCCCCTTGTTTCTGTGTCCCCGTATCCCTGTGACCCCGTGTCTCCTCATCTCCATGTCCTCATGTCCCCATGTCCCCTTGTTTCCGTGTCCCCGTATCCCTGTGACCCCATGTCCCCTCATCTCCATGTCCTCATGTCCCCGTGTCCCCTCGTCCCCGTGTCCCTGTATCCCTGTGTCCCCGTGTCCCCTCATCCCCGTGTCCCCGTGTCCCTGTATCCCCGTGTCCCCGTATCCCTGTGACCCCTGTCCTCATGTCCTTATGTCCCCTCATCCCCATGTCCCCTTGTTTCTGTGTCCCCGTATCCCTGTGACCCCGTGTCCCCTCATCCCCATGTCCCCTCATCCCCATGTCCCCGTATCCTTGTGACCCCATGTCCTCTCATCTCCGTGTCCCCATGTCTCCTCGTCCCCATGTCCCCTTGTTTCTGTGTCTCTGTATCCCTGTGACCTGTGTCCCCTCATCCCCATGTCCCCTCATCTCCATGTCCCTGTGTCCCCGTGTCCCCTCATCTCCGTTTCCCTGTGTCCCTGTATCCCCGTGTCCCCATATCCCTGTGACCCGTGTCCCCTTGTCCCCATGTCCCTTCGTCCCCATGTCCTCGTATCCCTGTGTCCCTGTGTCCCGTCGTCTCCCTGTCCTCATGTCTCCATGTCCCCTTGTTTCTGTGTCCCCGTATCCCTGTGTCCCCTCATCTCCGTGTCCCTGTGTCCCTGTATCCCCGTGTCCCCATATCCCTGTGACCCGTGTCCCCTCGTCCCCGTGTCCCCTCGTCCCCATGTCCCCGTATCCCTGTGACCCCGTGTCCCCTCATCTCCGTGTCCTCGTGTCCCCAAATCCCCTCATCCCCGCATCTCCTCATCCCAATGTCCCCTCGTCCCCATGTCCTCATGTCCCCGAGTCCCTTTGTCCCTATATACGTCCCCCTGTTGTCCCCAACTGCCACCCCCCACGCAGAGCGAGGACGCCGGGGAGGCAGAGGAGGAATCTGACGCCGAGAGCTCGAGCGTCCACAGCGCGTCCGCCCGCTCCGACCCCGCCGGCCGCATCAAGAAGCTGAAGCGGGGCCGGCCGGGCCGCAAGAAGAAGAAGGGTGAGCGTCCCCAAAGCCACCCCCCCTCGCTGTCACCCCGCCTCGGGGACCTCGGGTGACGTCGCCGTCTCTCCTCGCAGTTCCCTGCACCGTCCTCAACAGGGAGCGCGGCCCCGCAGGGACGGCCGCTGTGCCCGGGCACGGTGAGAGCCCTCCCCGTGTCCCCTCTGTCCCCGAGCCTGCTGTCACCTCCCCCTGCCCTCCCCCCCGTGGTGTTGCTCGCGGTCCTGGCTTCTGGGGGGGGGTCCCGGAGGGGGGTCTGCAGCCTCTGGCTTTGTCTTGGGGTGTGCCCACGTCCCCGATGTCCCTGCGTCCCCACGTCCCTGTGTCCCCACCCCCAGTGCTCCCAGTGCCCGCATCCCCACCACCTCCACTATCGTGTCCCTGTGTCCCCATTATCCCCCTCCTGTCCCCATCGCCCCCCCATCCCCATGTCCCTTTTCCACTCCTGTCCCCGTGTCCCCTTCCTGCCCCCGTGTCCCCTTTCCCCTCCTGTCCCCATCATCCCCCATCCCCATGTCCCCATCCTGTCCCCATTTTCCCCTTTCCCCTCCTGTCCCCATCACCCCCCCATCCCCATGTCCCCCTCCTGTCTCCATCACCCCCCCATCCCCTTTCCCCCTGCTGTCCCCATCACCCCCCCATCCCCATGTCCCCCTCCTGTCCCCATCACCCTTCCCATCCCCATGTCCCCTTTCCACCCCTGTCCCCATGTTCCCCTCCTGCCCCCCTGTCCCCTTTCCCCTCCTGTCCCCATCATCCCCCATCCCCATGTCCCCATCCTGTCCCCATGTTGCCTTTCTACTCCTGTCCCCATGTCCCCCTCCTGCCTCCCTGTCCCCTTTCTCCTCTTGTCCCCATCACTCCCCCATCCCCTTTTCCCTCCTGTCCCCATCACCCCCCCATCCCCATGTCCCCCTCCTGTCCCCATCACCCCTCCCATCCCCATGTCCCCTTTCCACTCCTGTCCCCATGTCCCCTTTCCCTTCCTGTCCCCATCACCCCTCCCATCCCCATGTCCCCTTTCCCCTCCTGTCCCCATCACCCCCCCATCCCCATGTCCCCCTCCTGTCCCCATCACCCCCCCATCCCCATGTCCCTTTTCCACTCCTGTCCCCGTGTCCCCTTCCTGACCCCGTGTCCCCTTTCTCTTCCTCTCACCATCACCCCCCCCCCCATCCCCATGTCCCCCTCCTCTCCCCATCACCCCCCCATCCTCCTGTCCCCATGTCCCCCCCCATCCCCATATCCCCCTGCTGTCCCCATGCTCCCTTCCCCCCCTGCTGTCCCCATTCCCCCCCCGATATCCCCCCCATCCGTGGGGCTGCATTGGCAGCATGCAGTGCTCTCCATACAGGTCCGGGGCCGGAGGAGGACGGGGATGGCTACGAAACGGACCACCAGGACTACTGTGAGGTGTGCCAGCAGGGGGGGGAGATCATCCTGTGTGACACGTGCCCCCGTGCCTACCACCTCGTCTGCCTCGACCCCGAGCTCGACCGTGCACCCGAGGGTCGCTGGAGTTGCCCCCACTGCGTGAGTGGGGGGCCTGGGGGGGGGGAGGGGGGGCTGAGGACACTTAGGAGGGTCCTTGAGAAGGTTTGAGCATCCTTAGAGGGGTCCTAGGAGGAGTTTGAGGGTCCTTGTGGGGGTATGTGGGGTGGTCTGGGGGTGTCCAGGGGGAGTCTGGGTGTGTTTGAGGATATTGGAAGGGTTCCTGGGGAGATTTGAGGGTCGCTGGGGGGAGGGGGGGGGGTTGTCCCAGGGGGAGTTTGAGGGTCCTTGAGGGGTCTGTCCATTGAGTTGGGGATATTTGGGGTCCCTGGGGGTGTCCAGGAAATCCCTGAAGGAATTTGGGGGTGTTTGAAAACGCTTAGGAGGCACCTGAGATGGATCTGAGGCCCCTGGAGGAGCCCTGAGAGGGTTTTGGGATTCCTAGGGTGGGGGCTAGGATGGGTTTGCTGTCCCTGGAGGGTTTTTTGGGGTCCCTGTGAGGGTTTTGGGATTCCTAGGGCAGGGACTGGGATGGTTTGGGGTCCTTGAGAGGGTTTTGGGGTCTCTGGAGGGGTCCCTGAGATGGTTTTGGGATTTCTAGGATGGGGTATGGGATGGGTTTGGGGTCCTTGAGAGGGTTTAGGTGTTCATGAGAGGGTTTTGGGATTCCTAGGGTGGGGGTCTGGGATGGGTTTGGGGTCCTTGAGAGGGCTTAGGTGTTCCTGAGAGGGTTTTGGGGTCCGTGAGAGGGTTTTGGGGTCTCTGGAGGGGTCCCTGAGATGGTTTTGGGATTTCTAGGATGGGGTATGGGATGGGTTTGGGGTCCTTGAGAGGGTTTAGGTGTTCATGAGAGGGTTTTGGGATTCCTAGGGTGGGGGTCTGGGATGGGTTTGGGGTCCTTGAGAGGGCTTAGGTGTTTGTGAGAGGGTTTCGGGGTCCGTGAGAGGGTTTTGGGGTCTCTGGAGGGGTCCCTGAGATGGTTTTGGGATTCCTAGGGTGGGGTCTGGGATGGGTTTGGGATCCTTGAGAGGGTTTAGGTGTTCCTGAGAGGGTTTTGGGGTCTGTGAGAGGGTTTTGGGATCCCTAGAGTGTGGGCTGGGATGGTTTGACGTCCTTGAAAGGATTTTGGGGTCTCTGGAGGGGTCCCTGAGATGGTTTTGGGACTCCTGGGGTGGGGTCTGGGATGGGTTTGGCATCCTTGAGAGGGTTTAGGTATTCATGAGAGGGTTTTGGGATTCCTTGGGTGGGGTTTGGGATGGGTTTGGGGTCCTTGAGAGGGCTTGGTTTTGGGACTCCTAGGGTGGGGTTTGGGATGGGTTTGGGGTCCTTGAGAGGGCTTAGGTGTTTGTGAGAGGGTTTTGGGGTCTCTGGAGGGGTCCCTGAGATGGTTTTGGGATTCCTAGGGTGGGGTCTGGGATGGGTTTGGGGTCCTTGAGAGCACTTAGGTGTTCATGAGAGGGTTTGGGGTCCCTGAAAGCATTCTGCGTCCCTTGAGAGGGCTATGGGATCCCCCGTTGTCCCCCCCCGACGCCCCCTGTGCCCCCAGGAGAAGGAGGGGGTGCAGTGGGAGGCGAAGGAGGAGGAGGAGGAGTACGAGGAAGAGCTGGAGGAGGAAGGCGAGAAGGAGGAGGAGGACGACCACATGGAGTACTGCCGCGTGTGCAAGGACGGCGGGGAGCTGCTGTGCTGCGACGCCTGCATCTCCTGGGTGACCCCCCAGCACCCACTCTGTGTCCCTGGGTGTCCCTCAGCACCCACGGGTGTCCCCTGTATCCTTGGGTGACCCCCAGCACCCTCGGGTGTCCCCTGTGTCCCTGGGTGACCCACAGCACCCACAGGTGTCCCCTAAGTGACCCCCAGCACCCAGGATGGGGGAGGGGTCCCAGCCCAGATGGAGGACTTTGGGTGACGTCAACGCAGGGCTGAGGGACCCCAGTGCCTTTGGGGACACCCCCAGCACCCATGGGTGACAGTCAGCACCCAGAGGTGACCCCAGGTGACACCTGGGTCCCTCCAGTGGGGGTAGGTGGGGTTTGGGGGGGGACACCCATGGGGACACCCTTGGGGGCATCCCTGACATCCCCTGGGCTGCCCCAGGCGTCCCTGTCCCCAAGTGTCCCCATGTCCTGTCTGGGTGTCCCCAGGTGACCCCACACCCTGTTTAGGTGTCCCCAAGTGTCCCCGTGTCCGGTTTGGGTGTCCCCAAGTGTCCCCATCCCCTGTCCAGGTGTCCCCAGGCGACACTGTGTTCAGTCCATATGTCCCCAGGTGACCCCATGCCCTGTCTGTGTGTCCCCAAGTGTCCCTGTCCCCTAAGTGTCCCCAGGCGACCCCATGTCCTGTTGGTGTGTCCCCAAGTGTCCCTGTCCCCTAAGTGTCCCCAGGCGACCCCATGCCCTGTCTGTGTGTCCCCAAGTGTCCCCATCCCCTGAGTGTCCTCAGGTGACCCCATGCCCTGCCTGTGTGTCCCCAAGTGTCCCCGTCCCCTCAGTGTCCCCAGGTGACCCCATGCCCTGCCTGTGTGTCCCCAAGTGTCCCCGTCCCCTGAGTGTCCTCAGGTGACCCCATGCCCTGTCCCCTAAGTGTCCCCGTTCCCTGAGTGTCCTCAGGTGACCCCATGTCCTGTCTGTGTGTCCCCAAGTGTCCCCGTCCCCTGAGTGTCCTCAGGTGACCCCATGTCCTGCCTGTGTGTCCCCAAGTGTCCCCGTCCCCTGAGTGTCCTCAGGTGACCCCATGCCCTGTCCCCTAAGTGTCCCCGTTCCCTGAGTGTCCTCAGGTGACCCCATGTCTTGTCTGTGTGTCCCCAAGTGTCCCCATTCTGGTCTGGGTGTCCCCAACTGCCCCCATGTCCCAAGTGTCCCTAGATGTCCCTGTCCCCTATCTGGATGTCCCTAGATGCCCCCCTGCCCTGTCTGGCTGTCCTCAAATTGTCCCCATCCACGCCCTGTCTGCTGTCCCCAAGTGTCCCCATCCCTGTCCAGCTGTCCCCAGCTGTCCCCATGTCCCCAGACGCCATCCTAACCCACTGTCCCTGCTGTGACCCGCTGTCCCCAGCTGACCCCATTGCTGGGCTGTCAGTCCCGGTGACAAAGTGACCCCTGGTGGCCCTGCGGTGCCATCCGTGTCCCCGGCTGTCACCAGGAATCCTGCCTGGCTGTCACTGCCGGCTGTCCCCGTGTCCCCTTTGGCTGCCTGTGCTCTGCTGTCACCTCCAGTGCCTCCTGTCCCCTATGGGTGCCTCATTGTCCCCCTAAGTGCCTCGTTGTCCCCTATGGGTGCTCATTGTCCCCCTAAGTGCCTCGTTGTCCCCATAGGTGTCTTGTTGTCCCCTATGGGTGCTCATTGTCCCCTTAAGTGCCTCATTGTCCCCTTAGGTGTCTTGTTGTCCCCTATGGGTGCTCACTGTCCCCTTAAGTGCCTCATTGTCCCCATAGGTGTCTTGTTGTCCCCTATGGGTGCTCATTGTCCCCTTAAGTGCCTCATTGTCCCCATAGGTGTCTTGTCCCCATGGGTGCCTTGTTGTCCCCTGTGGGTGCTCATTGTCCCCTTAAGTGCCTCATTGTCCCCATAGGTGTCTTGTTGTCCCCTATGGGTGCTCATTGTCCCCTTAGGTGTCTTGTTGTCCCCTATGGGTGCTCACTGTCCCCTTAAGTGCCTCATTGTCCCCTTAGGTGTCTTGTTGTCCCCTATGGGTGCTCATTGTCCCCTTAAGTGCCTCATTGTCCCCTTAGGTGTCTTGTTGTCCCCTATGGGTGCTCATT
>JARXNR010000469.1:0-18334 GCA_036346035.1 Crossoptilon crossoptilon | reverse complement strand
TTGACCCCAATGTCCCCAGGTTCTCCCGTCTCTCCACGTCAGTTCGCCCCCCCGTTGACCCCAGCGGCCCCATTGACCCAAATGTCCCCATTGACCCACCAATGTCACCCAGTTCTTCCCAGCTCTCTCCACAGATGCCCCCCATTTGACCCAATGTCTGCAGTGCCCCCATTTGCACCCCAACATTTTTTGTCCACAGTTTGCTACCCATAGTGTCCCCCAATGCCCCCATTTGAACCCCAGTGTCGCCCATTGCCACATTGACCCAGTGTCCAAGTCTACCAGTGTCCCAATGACCCCATTGACCCCAGTGTCCCAATTTGACCCCAGTGACCCCAATGCCCCCACTGACCGCAATATCCCCAGTGCCCCCATTGACCCCAATGTCCCCAGTTCTCCCAGTCTCTCCAGTGCCCCCATTGACCCCAGTGCCCCCATTGACCCCAATGTCCCCAGTTCTCCCACTGACCCCAATGTCCCCAATGCCCCCATTGCCCCCACTGACCCCACACCCCCCTGACCCCATAACCCCATCCCAGGAACGGGGAGCAGTGGCGCTCGGACCGGCTGCAGCTGAACGGGGCGGTTCTGAGCCCGGAAGGATCCCGACGTTTCGCACCCCTCCTGGACGCCGTGGCCCGAGATTTTGTCACCTCCATGATGGAGCGGCTGCCCCAAAAGGAGCCCCGAGTGCTGCAGCTCGACCTGCGCAGGGACCTCTTCAGGTTCACCTTGGAAGGTCGGGGGGAAAGGGGGCTGGGGGGGGAAAGGGGGCTGGGGGGGCAGAGGGGGAAATGGTGACAATGGGGGTAATAGGGAGAAAGGGGGCAATGGGGTCAATGGGGGGAATGGGGGTAAATAGGGCAATGGGGACATTGGGGTCAGTGGGGTCATTGGGGGTAAAGGGGGCAATGGGGACATTGTGGTCATTGGGGTCAATGGGGGCAATGGGGTCATTGGGGTCAATGGGGCAGTGGGGACATTGGGGTCAATTTAGGTTAAGGGGGGCAATGGGGTCATTGGGGGTAAAGGGGGCATTGGGGTCAATGGGGTCAATGGGGACATTGGGGTCAATGGGGGCATTGGGGGGAAAGGGGGGAATGAGGACATCGGGGTCATTGGGGGGAAAGGGGTCAATGGGGGAAAGGTGGGGTAAAGGGGGTCATTGGGGGTAATGGGGGCAATGGGGGTAATTGGGGTCAATGGGATCATTGGGGGGGTAATGGGGGCAGTGGGGTTAAATTGGGGTCAATGGGGTCAATGGGGTAATTGGGGGTAAAGGGGGCAGGGGGACATTTGGGGTCAATGGGGTCAATGGGGGGAAAGGGGGCAATGGGGTTAAAGGGGGCAATGGGGACATTGGGGTCAATGGGAGTAAAGGGGGCAATGGGGACATTGGGGTCAATGGGGTCATTGGGGGTAAAGGGGGCAGTGGGGACATTGGGGTCAATGGGGTCATTGGGGGTAAAGGGGGCAATGGGGTTAAAGGGGGTAATGGGGACATTGGGGTCAATGGGGTCATTGGGGGTAAAGGGGGCAATGGGGTTAAAGGGGGCAATGAGGACATTGGGGTCAATGGGGTCATTGGGGTTAAAGGGGGTAATGGGGTGGGGTCAATGGGGACATTGGGGACAATGGGGTCAGTGGGGGGAAAGGGGGGGCAATGGGGGAATTGGGGGGTCAATGGGGTCCCGTATTGGGGGGTAAAGGGGGCAGTGGGGACACTGGGGTCACCTGGAGGTCACGGGGGCAGTGGGGCATTGGGGTTATGGGGTCACCCCCCAGGGGGTCAATGGGGGTAATGGGGCAGTGGGGGACCTTGGGGGTCAATGGGGTCATTGGGGCCTCAATGGGGCCCAAAGGGGTAAATGGGGGTGGACACTTGGGGTCACCGGGGCAATGGGGGTCATGGGGGGTAAAGGGGGCCTATGGGGACATTGGGGATAAAGGGGTCAATGGGGGTTTAAAGTGGGATCAATGGGGTATTGGGTCAATGGGGTCAATTGGGGATACAAGGGTCAGCCCCCCTGGGGGTCCCACGGGGCAGTTGGGACCCGGGTCCATGGGGTCATTTGGGGGAAAGGGCACCTTATGGGAAAGTGGGGTGTTGCATCTTATGGGGGTCAAATGGGGGATAAGGGGACAAGGGGGTCAAGACCTGGGCAAGGGGGTCATGGGGTTCAATGGGGACTATTGGGGGTCCCCACTGGGACTCAAAGGGGGGGTCAATGGGGGCAGGGGCAGGGGGATACAGAATAAAGGGTTCAATGGGGGCAAAGGGGGGAAATAGGGGGGAACCTATGGGAATGGGGGCAAGGGGCCAGTTGGGGGGAAGGGGTCAATGGGGGCACTGGGGGATCCATGGGGTCCCACCCCCCATAATGGGGGCCCCCCCCTTTATGCCTCCCACCCCCCCCCACCTATGGGTCATTGGGATGTTAAAGGGGGCAGTATGGGTCCTCACTGCCCCCCCTTGGGACACTGGGGGGTCCCATGGGGTCAATATGGGGATCCTGCCCCCCCTGGGGTCAATGGGGTCCCACCTAAAGGGGGCAGTGGGGACCCCCACTTGAGGTCACCTATGGGGTCCAGGGGGATCAAGGGGTCATGCCTCCAACCCCCCACCTATGGGTCCCGGGGCCCCTCACTTTATGGGTCATTGGGGGTCACCCTATGGGTCAACCTGGACCCCCCACTGGGGTCTATGGGGTCCCCCACCCCCACCTATGGGTCCTGCCCCCCCCTTATTTGGGGTCCCACCACCCCAGTATGGGGATGGACACCCCCCACTGGGGTCTATGGGATCCCACCCCCCACCTATGGGTCCTGCCCCCCCCTTATGCCTCCCACCCCCCACCTATGGGTCCTGCCCCCCCCCTTTATGCCTCCCACCCCCCACCTATGGGTCCTGCCCCCCCCTTTATGCCTCCCACCCCCCACCTATGGGTCCTGCCCCCCCCCTTTATGCCTCCCACCCCCCACCTATGGGTCCTGCCCCCCCCTTTATGTCTCCCACCCCCCACCTATGGGTCCTGCCCCCCCTCATGCCTCCCCCCTGTATGGGGTGTCCCACCCCCCCCACTGTTGTTTGTCACCCCCATATGGGTCCTGCCCCCCGCCTATGCCTCCCACCCCCTATATGGGGTGCATATGGGGTATAAATCCCATAGAGCTCCTATGGGAGTGGGGCGATATATTGCGACATGGTGCGACTCTGGGGTCTGTGGGGTCTGTGGTTGTCTGTTATGTTTGGGGTGTTATGGGGCGTCTATGGGTGTGTCTGGGGTGTCTATGGGGTGCCTTGTATGGGTGTGTATGGGAGTGGGGCCTATGGGTGTGCACTCTGGGGTATGTTGGGTCTGCTCCTATGGGAGTGGGACGATATATTGCGACATGGTGCGACTCTGGGGTCTGTGGGGTGTCTGTGGGGTGTGTATGGGGTGTATGGGGTGTGTATGGGGTGTATAGGGTGTCTATGGGGTGCGTATGGGGTATAAATCCCATAGAGCTCCTGTGGCGGTGGGACGATATATTGCGACATGGTGCGACTCTGGGGTCTGTGGGGTGTATGGGGTGTCTATGGGGCGTCTATGGGGCGTATAGGGTGTGTATGGGGTGTGTATGGGGTGTATAGGGTGTCTATGGGGTGTGTATGAGAAGTATGGGGTATAAATCCCATAGAGCTCCTATGGGAGTGGGACGATATATTGCGACATGGTGCGACTCTGGGGTCTGTGGGGTGTCTGTGGGGTGTGTGGGGTGTTTATGGGGTGTGTGTGGGGTGTGTGTGGGGTGTGTATGGGGTGTATAGGGTGTCTATGGGGTGTGTATGGGATATAAATCCCATAGAGCTCCTATGGGAGTGGGACGATATATTGCGACATGGTGCGACTCTGGGGTCTGTGGGGTCTATGGGGTGTGTGTGGGGTGTGTGTGGGGTGTGTATGGGGTGTGTGTGGGGTGTGTATGGGGTATATAGGGTGTATAAGGTGTCTATGGGGTGTGTATGGGGTATAAATCCCATAGAGCTCCTATGGGAGTGGGACGATATATTGCGACATGGTGCGACTCTGGGGTCTGTGGGGTGTCTGTGGGGTGTCTGTGGGGTGTCTATGGGGTGTCTATGGGGCGTATAGGGTGTGTATGGGGTGTGTATGGGGTGTATAAGGTGTCTATGGGGTGCGAATGGGGTATAAATCCCATAGAGCTCCTATGGGAGTGGGACGATATATTGCGACATGGTGCGACTCTGAGGTCTGTGGGGTGTGGGTTGGGGTTGGGTGGGGGGTTGTGGGGGTGTGTGGGTTATGGGGGTGTATGGGGGTGTTTTGTGGGGTGGTATGGGGGTGTATAGGGGTGTGTATGGGGTTGTATAGGGTGTGTATGGGGTGTGTCTGAGGAGTATGGGGTATAAATCCGATAGAGCTCCTGTGGCAGTGGGACGATATATTGCGACATGGTGCGACTCTGGGGTCTGTGGGGTGTCTGTGGTGGGGTGTTTGTTGGTGTGTGTTGTGGTTTGTGGGGTGTGTTTTTTTTGGGGGGGTATATTGGGTGGGTGTATGGGTGTGTATGGGTGTTATTGGGGTGCATGGGTATGTGGTATAAATCCCATAGAGCTCCTGTGGGTAGTGGGGGACGATATATTGCGACATGGTGCGACTAAGCTGTGGGTCTGTGGGGTATCTGTGGGGTTTTTAGGTTTTCTGGGGGGTTTAATTTTTGTGTCTTGGGGTTATGGGGTGTTATGGGGTGTTTTTGTTGGGGGTTGTGTGTGGGTGTGGGTTGTGGGGGTGTCTATATAGGGTGTCTGAGGAGTATGGGGTATAAATCCCATAGAGCTCCTATGGGAGTGGGACGATATATTGCGACATGGTGCGACTCTGGGGTCTGTGGGGTCTATGGGGTGTCTATGGGGTGTGTGTGGGGCGTATAGGGTGCATATGAGGTGTATAAGGTGTCTATGGGGTGCGTATGGGGTCTAAATCCCATAGAGCTCCTATGGGAGCGGGACGATATATTGCGACATGGTGGGGCTGTGGGGTGTATAGGGCATATATAGGGTGTCTATGGTGTGTATAGGGTGTGTATAGGGTGTCTATGGGATGTGTATAGGGTGTCTATGGGGTATATAGGGTGTGTATGGGGTGTGTATGAGGTGTGTGGGGTCTAAATCCCATAGAGCTCCTATGGGAGTGGGACGATATATTGCGACATGGTGGGGCTGTGGGGTGTGTATGGGGTGTATGGGGTGTATAGGTTGTCTATGGGGTATATAGGGTCTCTATGGGGTGTGTGTGGGGTGTATGGGGTCTAAATCCCATAGAGCCCCTATGGGAGTGGGACGATATATTGCGACATGGTGGGGCTGTGGGGTGTATGGGGTCGGTGTGGGGTATATGGGGTGTGTTTGGGGTATAAATCCCATATAGCAGCTGCAGGCGTGGGATGTCATCTTCCGACATGGGGTATGGGACAAATGGGATGAGGTTTGTGGGGTGGGAGATTTGTGGGGTGGGAGATTTGTGGGGTGGGAGGTTTGTGGGGTGGGAGATTTGTGGGGTGGATGGGATGGATGGGATTGATGTGAAAAGAGAACCATAAAGACCCCCCAAATCTGCCCCCAAAATGCCTCAAAAAAAACCCCAAATATCCCCAGAGAATGAAACAAAAACCCACCATAGTGACCCCAAATGTGACCCCAATAATTGGCCCCAATAATTGACCCCAAAAAGTGATCCCAGAATGACCCCAAAAAACCACAAATACCCAAGAATGACCCCAAAAATGACCCCCTAAAAGAACCCCCCAAATACCCCAAATGAACCCAAAATAATCCCGAAATGACCCTAAAAAGTGACCCCCAAAATACCTCCAAATTCCTCAAACTGACCCCAAATACCCCAAAAATTAAACCCCAAAACCCTCAATCTGACCCCAAAATGGACACAGCTGAGCGCTGCATCCAGAAGCTGTGCTGGGAGTTTGGTGTCCAAAGTGACCCCAAAAGGACCCCAAAACTGACCCCCATAATGACGCCACATGATGCAAAATGACCCCAAAACGGCCCTAAATGACCCCACAAACCCCAAAATGACCCCCAAAGGACCCCATATGACCCCAAAATGACTCAATCCGACCCCAAATCCCTCAATCCGACCCCAAATCCACCCAGCTGAGCGCTGCATCCGGAAGCTGTGCTGGGAGTTTGGTGCCAAAGTGACCCCAAAATTGACCCTATAAAGACCCCAAAGTACCCCCAGTTGACCCCTGAAACTCCAAATTCCCCCAAATGACCCCATAATGATCAAAAATTTCCCCAAATGACCCCAAATCCCCCAATCTGACCCCAAATTGGCTCAGCTGAGTGCTGCACCCAGAAGCTGTGCTGGGAGCTCTGTGCCCAAAGTGACCCCAAAATTGACCCTATAAAGATCCCAAAGTGCCCCCAAATGACCCCTGAAACCCCAAAATGTCCCCAAATGACCCCAAATGACCCCAAATCCCTCAATCTGACCCCAAATCCGCCCAGCTGAGCGCTGCATCCAGAAGCTGTGCTGGGAGCTCTGACCCCAAAAGGACCAAAATTGACCCCCATAATGACACCAAGTGATGCAAAATGACCCCAAAACGGCCCTAAATGACCCCACCAACTCCAAAATGACCCCAAAAGGACCCCATAAGACCCCAAAATGAATCAAGCTGACCCCAAATCCCTCAATCCGACCCCAAATCCGCCCAGCTGAGCGCTGCATCCAGAAGCTGTGCTGGGAGTGGTGCCCCCAAAATTGACCCAAAATGACCCCAAAATGACCCCAAAAGACCCCAAAACCCCAGTTGACCCCTGAAACTCCCCCCCAAATTGACCCCTGAAACCCCAAAATGTCCCCAAATGACCCCAAATCCCCCAATCTGACCCCAAATCCAGCCTGCAATGTGCCCTGACCCCAAATGACCCCGATCCCAAAGTGCCCCGCTGCACCCCTGAAACTGTGCTGGGAGCTCTGACCCCAAAAATCTGTGACCCCTGCATCCAAGGTGCCCCAAAATTGACCCCCAAAATGACCCAAAAACCCCAAAATGACCCCAAAAAACCCCAAAATGACCCCAAAAACCCCAAAATGACCCCAAAAACCCCCAAAAGACCCCATATGACCCCCAAAACCCCGAAAACCCCAAAATGACCCCAAAATCCCTCAATCCGACCCCAAATCCACCCAGGTGAGCGCTGCATCCAGAAGCTGTGCTGGGAGTTTGGTGCCAAAGTGACCCCAAAATTGACCCTATAAAGACCCCAAAGTACCCCCAGTTGACCCCTGAAACTCCAAATTCCCCCAAATGACCCCATAATGATCAAAAATTTCCCCAAATGACCCCAAATCCCTCAATCTGACCCCAAATCCACCCAGCTGAGCGCTGCATCCAGAAGCTGTGCTGGGAGCTCTGTGCCCAAAGTGACCCCAAAATTGACCCTATAAAGATCCCAAAGTGCTCCCAGTTGACCCCTGAAACCCCAAAATGTCCCCAAATGACCCCAAATGACCCCAAATCCCTCAATCTGACCCCAAATCCGCCCAGCTGAGCGCTGCATCCAGAAGCTGTGCTGGGAGCTCTGACCCCAAAAGGACCAAAATTGACCCCCATAATGACACCAAGTGATGCAAAATGACCCCAAAACGGCCCTAAATGACCCCACAAACCCCAAAATGACCCCCAAAGGACCCCATATGACCCCAAAATGACTCAATCCGACCCCAAATCCCTCAATCCGACCCCAAATCCACCCAGCTGAGCGCTGCATCCGGAAGCTGTGCTGGGAGTTTGGTGCCAAAGTGACCCCAAAATTGACCCTATAAAGACCCCAAAGTACCCCCAGTTGACCCCTGAAACTCCAAATTCCCCCAAATGACCCCATAATGATCAAAAATTTCCCCAAATGACCCCAAATCCCCCAATCTGACCCCAAATTGGCTCAGCTGACCCCAAATGTGCTGGTGAGATCGCCCCAAAATGCCCCAAATTGACCCTATAAAGACCCAAAGTGCCCCCAGTTGACCCCCTGAAACCCCAAAATGTCCCCAAAATGACCCCAAATGACCCCAAATCCCACAAAGTGACCCCAAATCCGCCCAGTGCCCCCCAAATGACCCCACCAAATTGACCCCCATGACCCTACCCCAAAATATCCCAAAGTGCCCCCAAATGACCCCTGAAACCCCAAAATGACCCCAAAATGACCCCAAATGACCCCAAATCCCTCAATCTGACCCCAAATCCGCCCAGCTGAGCGCTGCATCCAGAAGCTGTGCTGGGAGCTCTGTGTCCATAATGACCCCAAATTCCCCCAAAGGACCCCAAAGTGATGCAAAATGACCCCAAACCCCCCTAAATGACCCCCAAACCCCAAAATGACCCCAAAGAACCCCAGGTGACCCCAAAACGAACAAAATGACCCCAAAATGACCCCAAAAGGACCCCAAAGTGCCCCCAGCTTGACCCCCAAGCCCCCAGCTCTGTGGTGCCCAAATGACCCCAAATTCCCCCAAAGGACCCCAAAGTGCCCCCAGTTGACCCCCTGAAATCCCTAAATGGTCCCAAATGACCCCAAAAAGACCCCAAGGTGCCCCCAGTTGACCCCTGAAACCCCATAATGACCCCAAAAGGACCCCAAAGTGCCCCCAGTTGACCCCTGAAACCCCAAAATGACCCCAAATGACCCCAAAAGGACCCCAAAGTGCCCCCAGTTGACCCCTGAAACCCCATAATGACCCCAAAAGGACCCCAAAGTGCCCCCAGTTGACCCCCTGAAACCCCAAAATGACCCCAAATGACCCCAAAAAAACCCCAAAGTGCCCCCAGTTGACCCCCTGAAACCCCAAAATGACCCCAAATGACCCCAAAAAAACCCCAAAGTGCCCCCAGTTGACCCCCTGAAACCCCAAAAAGGACCCCAAAGTGCCCCCAGTTGACCCCCTGAAACCCCATAATGACCCCAAAAGGACCCCAAAGTGCCCCCAGTTGACCCCTGAAACCCCATAATGACCCCAAAAGGACCCCAAAGTGCCCCCAGTTGACCCCTGAAACCCCATAATGACCCCAAAAGGACCCCAAAGTTGTCCCCTGAAACCCCAAAATGACCCCATATGACCCCAAATGACCCCAAATCCCCCATTCTGCCCCCAAATCCGCCCAGCTGAGCGCTGCATCCAGAAGCTGTGCTGGTGAGCTCAGGCCCCAAAATGACCCTAAAAGGACCCCAAAATGACCCCATAGTGCTCGCGATTGACCCCTAAATGCCCCCAAAATTAACCCAGTAGGATTGAAAATGACCCTAAAATGACTCCAAAACGACTCAATCTGACCCCAAATCCCCCATTCTGCCCCCAAAATTTGCCCGGCTGAGCGCTGCACCCAGAAGCTGCGCTGGGAGCTCTGTGCCCAATGGGGGGGGTGCTGTAAAGGGGTGCCATGGGGGCCCCATGGGGTGGTATTGGGGGCTATGGGGTGATATAGGGTGGTATTGGGGTGCTATGGGGTGGTACCCCAAAGGTATGGGGGCTTAAGGGTGGTATTGGGGGGCTATTGGGGTGTATGGGGTGGTATTGGGGGGCCATGGGGTGATATAGGGTGGTACTGGGGGGCTATGGGGTGATATAGGGTGGTATTGGGGTGCTATGGGGTGGTATTGGGTGGTACTTGGGGGCTATGGGGTGATATAGGGTGGTATTGGTGTGATATGGGGTGCTATGGGGTGGTACTGGGGGGCTATGGGGTGATATAGGGTGGTATTGGGGTGCTATGGGGTGATATAGGGTGGTACTTGGGGGCTATGGGGTGATATAGGGTGGTATTGGTGTGATATGGGGTGGTACTGGGGGGCTATGGGGTGATATAGGGTGGTACTGGGGGGCTATGGGGTGGTATTGGGGTGGTACTGGGGGGCTATGGGGTGATATAGGGTGGTATTGGGGGCTATGGGGTGATATAGGGTGGTATTGGGGTGCTATGGGGTGGTATTGGGGTGGTATTGGGGGGCTATGGGGTGGTATTGGGGGGCTATGGGGTACTATGGGGTGGTATTGGGTGGTATGGGGGGCTATGGGGTGGTATGGGGGGTATGGGGGGCTATGGGGGTGATATGGGGTTTCTATGGGGTGCTATGGGGGGTATTGGGGGGTATGGGTGTATATTGGGTGGTATTGGGGGACTATGGGGTGGTACTGGGGGTGTATGTGGTGCTATGGGGTGGTACTGGGGTGCTATGGGATGGTACTGGGGGGCTATGGGGTGATATGGGGTGGTACTGGAGGGCTATGGGGTGGTATTGGGGTGCTATGGGGTGATATAGGGTGGTACTGGGAGGCTATGGGGTGATATAGGGTGGTACTGGGGTGCTATGGGGTGGTACTGGGGGGCTATGGGGTGGCTATGGGGTGATATAGGGTGGTATTGGGGGACTATGGGGTGGGGTATATTGGTGGTATTGGGGGGTGATATAGGGTGGTATATGGGGGGCTGTGGGGTGGTATTGGGGGGGGTTATGGGGGGATGTGGGGTGATATGGGGTGATATGGGGGTGGTTATGGGGTGGTATTGGGGGGTATGGGGTGCTATGGGGTGGTATTGGGTGGGTATGGGGTGGGTGGGGGGTGATATGGGGTGGTATGGGGTGTGGGGGTATGGGGTGGTATGGGGAGGTATGGGGGTGTATGGGGTGGTATGGGGGTGGTATAGGGGTGGTGGGGTGATATGGGTGTATGGGGTGGTATGGGGTGGGGCTGGGTGTTGGGGGTGGGTGTGGGGTGGTATGGGGGTGTGTGGGGGTGATATGGGGTGGTATGGGGTGTTGGGTTATGGGGTGATATGGGGTGTGGGTGATGGGGGGCTATGGGGTGTTATGGGTGTATGGGGTTGGGGGTGTTGGGGGGGTGATATTGGGGTGCTATGGGGTGGTGTAGGGTGATATAGGGTGGTGTGGGGTTGTGGGGTGATATTGGGTGCTATGGGGTGCTATAGGGTGGTATGGGGTGATGGGGTGGTATGGGGGGCTATGGGTTGGGGTTATATGGGGTGGGGGTTTATGGGGGTGGGTTGGTATGGGGGTGCTATGGGTGTGGGTGCTATAGGGTTTTCTAGGGTGGTGTGGGGTTGTGGGGTGATATTGGGGTGCTGTGGGGCGCTATGGGGTGTTATAGGGTGGTGTTGGGGGTTGTGGGGTGACATTGGGTGCTATAGGGTTTTCTAGGGTGGTGTGGGGTTGTGGGGTGATATTGGGGTGCTATGGGGTGATATAGGGTGGTATATGGGGGGGCTGTGGGGTGATATAGGGTGGGGTGCTATGGGGTGGTGGGGGGCGCTATGGGGTGTGTGGGGTGGGTTATGGGGGGGTTATGGGGTGCTATGGGGTGTGTGGGGTGGGTTATGGGGTGATGTGTTGGGGGGGGTGACTGGGGGTATGGGGTGTTATAGGGTGGTGTTGGGGGTTGTTGGTTGTGGGGTGACATTGGGTGGCTATAGGGTTTTCTAGGGTGGTGTGGGGTGGGGGGTGCTTGGGGTGTGCTGGGGGTGTATGGGGTGGGGGGGGGGGCGCTATGGGGTGTTATAGGGTGGTGTTGGGGGTTGTGGGGTGACATTGGGTGCTATAGGGTTTTCTAGGGTGGTGTGGGGTTGTGGGGTGATATTGGGGTGCTGTGGGGCGCTATGAGATGTTATAGGGTGGTGTTGGGGGTTGTGGGGTGATATTGGGGTGCTGTGGGGTGATATGGGGTGGTGTGGGGTTGTGGGGTGATATTAGGGTGCTGTGGGGTGCTATGAGATGTTATAGGGTGGAATATGGGGGATTGTTGGGTGGTATTGGGGTGCTATGGGGTGATATAGGGTGTGGGGTGTGGGGTGTGGGTTGTATGGGGGTGATATTGGGGGTGCTGTGGGGGTGTTTTGGGGGGGGGGTGATATTGGGGTGCTGTGGGGTGATATAGGGTGGTGGGGTGATATATCAGGGTGCTATAGGGCGCTATGGGGTGTTATAGGGTGCTGTTGGGGGCTTGTAGGGTGATCCTGGGGCGCTGTGGGGCGTTATAGGGTGCTGTGGGGATCTACGGGGCCTGCAATGGGGACCCCATGGGGCGCCATGCTGTGCCGCAGGGATGCCAGGTTGTGCCGTAGAGGCGCCATTTTGTGCCATGCGATGCCATGCTGTGCCATAGGGGCGCCATGCTGTGCCACGGAGATGCCATTTTGTGCCATAGGGGCGCCATGCTGTGCCAAGTGGATGGTGCATGCTGTGCCATAGTTTGGGGCCATGTGGTGCCATGTGCCCTGTGTGCCAAGATGCCCATGTTGTGCCATAGGGGTGCCCATAGAGGTGCCATGGGTGCCAAGTGAGGTGCCATGCTGTGCCATGTGCCAAGTGATGCCATGCTGTGCCATAGAGGTGCCCTGTTGTGCCAAGTGATGCCATGCTGTGCCATAGAGGTGCCCTGTTGTGCCAAGTGATGCCATGCTGTGCCATAGAGGTGCCCTGTTGTGCCAAGTGATGCCATGCTGTGCCGTAGAGGTGCCCTGTTGTGCCAAGTGATGCCATGCTGTGCCGTAGAGGCAGCATGCTGTGCCACGGAGATGCCAGATTGTGCCATAGGGGCAGCATGTTGTGCCGTGCAGATGCCAGGTTGTGCCATAGAGGAGCCATGCTGTGCCATGTGATGCCGTTTTGTGCCGCATAGGCACTGTGTTGTGCCATGTGATGCCATTTTGTGCCATAGAGGCACCATGTTGTGCCACAGGGATGCCATGCTGTGCCATGTGATGCCGTGTTGTGCCATAGAGGCACCATGTTGTGCCACAGGGATGCCATGCTGTGCCATGTGGTGCCATTCTGTGCTATAGAGGCACCATGTTGTGCCGTGCAGATGCCAGGTTGTGCCATAGAGGTGCCATGCTGTGCCATGTGATGCCATGTTGTGCCACGGAGACACCAGGCTGTGCCTTAGAGGCAGCGTGTTGTGCCATGTGATGCCGTGTTATGCCATAGGGGCACCATGCTGTGCCATAGAGGTGCCATGCTGTGCCATAGTGATGGGCCATGCCATGGGTGCCATGGGGCCATGCTGCCATGTGATCCGGGTGGTGCCATGTGGGTGGACCATGTGTGCCATGGTAGAGGCACCATGTTGGTGCCGTGCAGCCATGTTGGTGCCATAGGTGCCATTTGGGGGGTGCCATAGAGGTGCCATGTGGTGCCATGTGCCATGCCATGTTGTGCCACGTGGTGCCAGTGCTGGTGCCATGTGGTGCCAGTCATGGCCATGGTGTGCCATGTGCCATGTGCCATAGAGGCAGCCATGTTGCCCATGTGGTGTATGCCATAGGGCCATGTGGTGGTGTGCCATGCTGTGCCATAGAGGCAGCATGTTGTGCCATAAGGTGCCATGTTGGGGCCATAGGGGCAGCCATGTTGTGCCATGTGGTGCCATGGGGATGCCATAGGATGCCATGCTGTGCCATGGCGATGCTGTGTTGTGCCATATGACGCCATGTGGTGCCACGTGGTGCCACGTTGGTGCTGTGTTGGTGCCATTGGACACCACGTGGTGCCACGGGGATGCCACATGATGCCATGTGGTGCCACGTGGTGCCTGCATGTGGGGCCATGCCATGTGGGATGCCATATGGGTGCCATGTTGTGCCATGTGGTGCCATGTGGGTGCCATGGGGTGCATTGGCCATGTGATGCCATGTTGGTGCCATGTTGGTGCCATGGTTGATGTGCCATGGTGCCATGTGGTGCCATGTGTGCCATGTGTGCCATGGGGGTGCCATGGGGTGCCATGAGGGCCATGTGTGCCATGGTGCCATGCTGGTGCCATTGGGTGTGCCATGTTGTGCCATGTTGGGCCATGTGTGCCATAGGGTGCCATGGGGTGCCATGTGTGCCATTTGGTGCCTCATGGTGCCACGTTGGTGCCATAAGGTGCCACGTTGGTGCCATGTGCCATGTGTGCCGCCATGGGGTGCCATGGTGCCATGGGTGCCATGGGGGTGCATGGGTGCCATGTGGTGCACGTGGTGCCAGTGGTGCTGTGTGGTGCCATGGGACGCCATGTGGTGCCACGTGGTGCCGTGGTTGTTGGTGCCATGTGGTGCCATGGGGCCATGTGGAGCCATGGGCCACGTGGTGGGCCATGGGCCAAGGTGATGTGTGGTGCCATGGGTGGGGTGTGTGCCATGGGTGCCATGTGGTGCCATGGGTGCCATAGGGTGCCATGGTGCATGCCACGTGCCATGGGTGTGCATGGGGCCATGTTGGTGCCCATGTTGTGCCATGGGTGCCATGGTGCCATGTTGGTGCCACATGTGGTGGGGCCATGTGCCATGTGGTGCCATGTTTGTGCCATGGGTGCCATGGTGCCATGCTGTTGTGGTGCCATGGTGCCACGTGGTGCCATGTGGTGCCATGTTGGTGCCATAGGGCGCCATGCTGTGCCATGGGGATGCCATGTTGTGCCATGTGGTGCCATGGGGATGCCATGTTGGGCCATTGCCACCATGTTGGGTGTGCACGTGGTGCATGTGGTGCCATAGGGTGTGCATGTGGTGCCCATGTGGTGCCATGTGTGTGCCATGTGGTGCCATGTGGTGCCATGTGCCCATTGTGCCACGTGGTGCATGTTGGTGCCATTGTTGGTGCCTGGTGCCATGTTGGTGCCACCATGGGATGCCATGTGGTGCCACGTTGGTGCCATGGTGCTGCATGTGTGCCATAGGACCCATGTGTGCCACATGATGCCACGTTGGTGCTGTGCCACGTTGGGCGCCATGTTGTGCCACGTGTGCCATGGGGTGCATGTGTGCCATGTGGTGCCAGAGGGCGCCATGTGGTGCCACGTGGTGCCACGTTGGTGCCATTTGGGCGCCATGTTGTGCCATAGTAGGGTTGTGCCATGTGTGGTGCCATGTGTTGGTGCCATAGGGCGCCATGTTGTGCCACGTGGTGCCATAGGGATGCCGTAAGACGCCATGTTGTGCCATATGATGCCACGTTGGTGCTGTGTTGGTGCCATAGGGTGCCATGTTGTGCCACGTGGTGCCATGTTGGTTCCATAAGATGCCATGTTAATGCCATGTGGTGCCATAGGGATGCCATAGGGCGCCATGTTGTGCCACGTGGTGCCACGTTGGTGCTGTGTTGATGCCATAGTGGTGCACCATGCCCATGTTGGTGCCACGTTGGTGTGCACCATGCTGTGGTGTGTGCATTGTGGTGCACGTTGGTGCTGTGTTGGTGCCATAGGGCGCCATGTGGTGCCACAGGGATGCCATGGGACACCGTGTTGTGCCACGTGGTGCCACGTTGGTGTCGTAGGGCGCCATGCTGTGCCACATGGCGCCATGTTGGTGCCGTGTTGGTGCCACGTGGCGCCATGTTGGTTCCATACGGTGCCATGTTAATGCCATGTGGTGCCACGTTGGTGCTGTGTTGGTGCCATAGGACACCATGCTGTGCCACGTGGTGCCATGTTGTGCCACATGATGCCACGTTGGTGCTGTGTTGGTGCCATAGGGCGCCATGTGGTGCCACAGGGATGCCATGGGACACCGTGTTGTGCCACGTGGTGCCACGTTGGTGCCATGTTGGTGCCGTGTTGGTGCCACGTGGTGCCGTGTTGGTTCCATACGGTGCCATGTTAATGCCATGTGGTGCCACGTTGGTGCTGTGTTGGTGCCATAGGACACCATGCTGTGCCACATGATGCCACGTTGGTGCTGTGTTGGTGCCATAGGGTGCCATGTGGTGCCACAGGGATGTCATAGGACACCGTGTTGTGCCACGTGGTGCTGTGTTGGTGCCATAGGGCGCCATGTTGTGCCACGTGGTGCCATGTTGGTGCCGTGTTGGTGCCACGTGGTGCCATGGGCCCAGTGTGTTGGTGCCATACCCATGTTGTGCCATGTTGTGGTGCCATGCACATGTGCTGTGCCACGTGGTGCCATGTTGCCATGGTGGACACCATGCTGTGCCACGTTGGTGCCATGTGGTGCCACATGGTGCCGTGTTGGTGCTGTGTTGGTGCCGTAGGATGCCACGTGGTGCCATAGGGATGCCATATGACGCCATGTGGTGCCACGTGGTGCCACGTTGGTGCTGTGTTGGTGCCATAGGGCGCCATGTGGTGCCACAGGGATGCCATGGGACACTGTGTTGTGCCACGTGGTGCCACGTTGGTGCTGTGTTGGTGCCATAGGGCGCCATGTGGTGCCACAGGGATGCCATGGGACACCGTGTTGTGCCACGTGGCGCCACGTTGGTGCCGTAGGGCGCCATGTTGTGCCACGTGGTGCCATGTTGGTTCCATACGGTGCCATGTTAATGCCATGTGGTGCCACGGGGATGCCATGGGACACCGTGTTGTGCCACGTGGTGCCACGTTGGTGCCGTAGGGCGCCATGCTGTGCCACGTGGCGCCACGTTGGTGCCATGCCATCCCTCAGACGGCCGTGCCGTTGCTGTTCACGCTGTTTGAGCTGGCCCGGAACCCCGCGGTGCAGGAGGAGCTCCGGGCTGAGATCCGCGCCGCAGAGCAGCACCGCAACGAGGGGATCCACAGCGTGCTGGGGGCGATGCCTCTCGTCAGGGCTGCCATCAAGGAGACCCTGCGGTGGGAACTGGGGGCACTGGGAGGGACTGGGAGGGACTGGGAGGGAATGGTGAGCACTGGGAGGGAATGGGAGGGGAATGGGAGGGAACTGGGGGCACTGGGAGGGACTGGGAGGGACTGGGAGGGAATGGTGGGCACTGGGAGGGAACTGGTGGCACTGGGAGGGAACTGGGAGGGAACTGGGGGGGACTGGGAGGGAACTGGGATGGAATGGGGGGCACTGGGAGGGACTGGGAGGAACTGGGAGGGACTGGGAGGGACTGGGAGGGACTGGGAGGGGAATGGGAGGGAACTGGGGGGACTGGGAGGGACTGGGAGGGGAATGGGAGGGAACTGGGGGCACTGGGAGGGACTGGGAGGGACTGGGAGGGAATGGTGAGCACTGGGAGGGACTGGGAGGGAACTGGGAGGGAACTGGGAGCACTGGGAGGGAACAGGGAGGGGTACCGGGGTAACTGGGAGCACTGGGAGGGACTGGGAGGGAACTGGGAGGGAACTGGGAGCACTGGGAGGGACTGGGAGGGGAATGGGAGGGAACTGGGGGGACTGGGAGGAGGGACTGGGAGGGAATTGGGGGCACTGGGAAGGGACTGGGAGGGAGGTGGGGGCACTGGGAGGGAATGGGGGGGACTGGGGGGGACTGGGAGGGCCTTGGGGGAACTGGGAAGGGACTGGGAGGGAAGGGGGGAATGGGTTGGGACTGGGAGGGCACTGGGAGAGAACTGGGAGGGACTGGGAGGAACTGGGGGGGCAACACACCGAGGGTGCTGGGGGCAATGCCTGGGTCAGGGACTGGGGGGGAATGGGAAGGACTGGGAGGGGAACTGGGGGCACTGGGAGGGAATTGGGAGGGAACTGGAAGGGGACTGGGAGGGACTGGGAGGGACTGGGAGGGAACTGGGAGGGACTGGGAGAGAACTGGGGGCACTGGGAGGGAATGAGAGGGACTGGGAGAGAACTGGGAGGTACTGGGAGAGAACTGGGGGCACTGGGAGGGAATGGGAGGGAACTGGGTTGGCACTGGGAGGGACTGGGAAGGGACTGGGAGGGAACTGGGGGCACTGGGAGGAGAACTGGGGGGCACTGGGTTGGCACTGGGAGGGAACTGGGGGCTCTGGGATGGAACTGGGAGGGAATGGGAGGGGAATGGTGGGCACTGGGACGGAATGGGAGGGAACTGGGAGGGAACTGGCAGGGACTGGGAAGGAACTGGGGACACTGGGAGGGACTGGGAGGGGAATGAGAGGGGAATGGTGGGCACTGGGAGGGAACTGGGAGGTACTGGGAGGGAACTGGGGGCACTGGGAGGGAACTGGGAGGTACTGGGAGGGAACTGGGGGCACTGGGAGGGAACTGGGAGGTACTGGGAGGGAACTGGGAGCACTGGGAGGGAACTGGGAGGGAACTGGGAGCACTGGGAGGGAACTGGGAGGGGAATGAGAGGGGAATGGTGGGCACTGGGAGGGAACTGGGAGGGAACTGGGGGCACTGGGAGGGAACTGGGAGGGAACTGGGGGCACTGGGAGGGAACTGGGGGCACTGGGAGGGACTGGGGTTCACTGGGAGGAACTGGGAGGGGAATGGGGGTGATGGGGGGAACTGGGAGGCACTGGGAGGAAACTGGGAGGAAACTGGGGGACTGGGGGGGAATTGGGGGGACTGGGAGGAATGGGAGAGAA
>JARXNR010000241.1:0-22816 GCA_036346035.1 Crossoptilon crossoptilon | reverse complement strand
CATCTCTAATTCAAATTCTTATCTGTTCTTTTTCTTCTTTCCTTTTTTTTTCCTCCTCCTCTTCCTCCACTTTTTTCTATTTTTTTTGAAGTTCCTTTCTAATTCTTTATTTTTCTTTTGCTAATTATGTTTCCAGTTCTGTTTCCAACTCTGTTTCCAATTGTTTCTCTTTCATCTTTTCTTTCATTTTCCAATTATTTTTCCATTCCTTTCCCTAATTCTAAATCTTTTTCCAGTTCTTCTGTTTCCTTTTCCAGTACTTTTTCCAAATTTTTCTTTTTCTAATTCTTTCTCATTCCCATTCTTTCTCTAATTTTTCTTTATTCTAATCTCCTTTGTTTTACTATTTTTCTATTTTCTTTATAATTTTTTCATTTTCTAATTCTCTTTTTCTAGATTTTTTCCTTCTGTATTTTTCTTATTTCTAATTATTTCTCATTTTCTACTTTTTTCAATTCTTTTTCTTCTAATTCAAATTTTTTCCTTTCCCTTTGCTTTTTTGTACTTTCACATTTTTCTACTTCTTTGTTTACATTTTTCCTAATTCTGTCTTCTACCAAGTCTATTTCTTATACCAAGTCTTTTCCTTTTTCATTTTCTACTTTTCTTTTTCTAGTTCTTTCTTTTTAGCTCTTTTTCCTTTTCATTTTTTCTTTCTCTTGCTCTCTTATAAAAACTTTTTCTAATTCTTTTTTCCTTTTTCTTACACCAGTTCTTTTTCCCAGCTTTTTCCTTTTCTTTTTCCTTTTGTTTTTCTAAATCTTTTTCTTTTCCAATTATTTTTCCTAATTCTCTTTCTAATTCCTTTTTTAATTCTTTGCCCTTCTGCTTCACTTTCCCCTTTGGTTTCTTTCTCTTAGTCTTTTTCATTTTCTTGTTCCAATTCTTTTTTCACTTTTTTAAATTATTTTTCTTTTTCTAATTCTAATTATTTCATTTTATAATTTTTTTTCTAATTCTCTCTTATTCTTTTACTTATTCTTTTCCTTTCTCTTCCTTTTCTTTTTCTTATGCCTTTCCTTGTGGAGGGGTGGCTTGGGGAGCGGGGCCACCTCGGGAATGTTGGGGACATGGTGAGTTTGTAAGGATTTACGATAAACAAGTGGTTGCTGAGTTGTGTCCAATGAGGAGTTTGGCGGGAAAAAATAGGTGGCTCTGGGCAATTCCGTGTTGTCACGGTGACAGCTTTCGCCCAGTGATCGGATACGCGTGGTGATAGGTGTCACGGAATTAACCAGATAAGTTCATGCCCGTGACGGGGGGGCAGTAGGCCCCTGCCCTCCCCACCCCCTGCCTGGCCCCACAAAATGGGAGGGAAGGGGAAAAGGGACAAAAAACAGCGGCAACAATCTATGGAGGTGAACTTATTTTACTAACTATGATATTGGAATGCAAAATAATACAATATAATACATTCTAATTGAGATTGAGTCTAATAAATCAAATAAGATATGAGAGAGAGTTCCCGAGACCGAGTCAAACCTGAAAAAAGCTTGGAACGGCTAGGAAAGCACCCTCCAGCACCCACTGCCAGGCAGTAAGAGACCGCCCCCCCCGGAAGGGTCAGATCCCATGACTTCCGTAATGTATAGGGATAGGTACGTAGAATTAGAGCCTTAACACTTTAATTCCAGTACATGATGTTTTGATGTGGAATATTGAAAATCAAAAGAAAAACAAAACCATGACATTCCACCCCTTATTCTACATCACTACATCATGCTTAATATATATATACAAACCAAACAAAGATTAAAAATGCATCACACACACACGTCTATATACATAGAATTACTGTCTGCACTCCCCCAGCATCAAGTTTCCTTGTGGTACACATTGAACATCCCCATTCTTCTGCATTACCCACGAAGTGGACCCAGGTCCCTGGGCAAAAACAGTACCGCGGAGAGGTTTGCCCTTTCCAGAAGCTGGAAGAACCCAAACTGCTTTTCCCAACATGCTCTTTACATGTACAACAGGGACTTTATCTCCCTCTACGGTATGTAGGGAGCTGGATTGGGTAGGACCATCACGATTGATCGATCCTATGGTGGTGACCAACCAGGTGGCTTCTGCCAAATGCTTCTCCCAGTGCTTAAATGTTCCGCCACCCATTGCTTTCAGCATAGTTTTTAACAACCCATTGTATCGTTCAATTTGACCAGAGGCTGGTGCATGGTAGGGAATATGGTAAATCCACTCAATGCCATGATCTTTGGCCCAAGTATTTACAAGAGAATTTTTGAAATGAGTCCCATTATCTGACTCAATTCTTTCTGGGGTGCCATGTCGCCACAGGACTTGTTTCTCGAGACCCAATATGGTGTTTCGGGCGGTAGCATGGGGAACTGCATATGTTTCAAGCCACCCAGTGGTTGCCTCCACCATGGTAAGCACATAACACTTACCACTGCGAGATCGTGGCAAGGTGGTATAATCAACCTGCCATGCCTCCCCATATTTGTACTTTTGCTATTGCCCTTCCTCCCAGAGTGGTTTCATCCTCTTGGCTTGTTTGATTATGGCACACGTTTCACAGTCATGAATAACCTGTGCAATAGCATCCATAGTGAAGTCCACCCCTCGGTCTCTAGCCCACTTATCTGTTGCATCTCTCCCCTGATGGCCCAAGGTTTCATGAGCCCACTGAGCTAGAAATAATTCACCCTTGTTCTGCCAGTCCAGGTCTATCTGAGCCACCTCAATTTTGGCAGCTCGGTCCACCTGGTGGTTATTCTGCTGTTCTTCAGTAGCCCGACTCTTGGGCACATGAGCATCTACATGGCGTACCTTCATGACCATATTCTTTATTCGGGCAGCAATATCTTTCCACAGTTCAGCAGCCCAAATAGGTTTACCCCTTCTTTGCCAGTTATTTTGCTCCCACTGCTGTAACCACCCCCATAGAGCATTTGCCACCATCCATGAGTCAGTGTAAAGATAAAGCGTAGGTTCCCCATCCGCGCTCGTTGCGTAATCAACGCAATCCACTTACTCCAAGTGGCATCAGTTGCGTGATGGGTGGGGGGAACCTTTCCTTTAAACATCCAGTTCAGCACTGGTAGTCGAGGTGCCAGAAGAAGCTGTGTTTCAGTACCGTGTGGAGAGCGTGATTGAGACCTGGCTGGCTGAGAAAGGCCACACGGACAGTATTCGGCTAATAAGATGAGAGTCCTTGAGCAATGTAACAGGATGTAAACAAGGCTAACGAGGAGAGAGTCCTTGAGCTAAATAACAGGATGTGTAGGAAGGTAGGAGAATGTAGAAACAAGAAAGATGAGTGGCATGGTCTAATCACAAAAAGTACAAAGAAGGGCTGGGGCAACAAGTAGCTGAAGAACCTATCAGGAGCTCAGGCTTTGCAATATGTATAAGCTTCATTAGCGCCAATATAAATGCACGCAACCTTCTGATTAAAGTTGAGACTTTCTGATCAATTATGTGGTCGTGTGATTGTCTCCCGCCGAGCTCCGACAAATGGTGACCCCGACGTGATAACCCGTTGGACTGAACCAGAAGAGCGGCGTAGGAAGTTCGGGTCCCTAAGCAGCGGGGACGGCGAAAGCACTCCGAGAAAGAAGAGGTGCCGCGCCCTCAGGACACTCTGTGAGACCTGACCGATACGGGCTGCCGGACCCTGCAAGGCTGCAACAGCGCTGAAACTTAGGTATGGAAAGGGAAGCAGCTTATCAATTATTTACTCGCTTTTTAGAAAAGCGCGGGATAGAAGGAATAGTTCTTAAAAAAGAGCTCCCTGGATTATTGGCCTATGGTCAGAGCCAGGGTTTGCTTGTTAACCCTTATTCAGTTCCTGAGCTGAGTGAGTGGCGGAAGTTTGGAGATGTGCTGTGGGAGGCTACGCTAGAGAACGATAAAGTGGCAAGGAAACTGGGGAAGCTATGGAAGGCAGTTCATAATGAATTGCTTCAGAGTCAGGCTGAAAAAAGGGCAGCCCAGCAAGCTGTGGGGGCACACCAGCGAAATGAGGGTTACGGGAATTGGCCACCAGCAGTTCCTCCTGCCGTAAGCACAATCGTTATCCCAGCCGAACGGGCTACGGGCTCAGAGCCAGTAAATGCTCCGGCCGCGGGCTCGGAGCCAATGACTGTTCCAACCGCGCCGCTTGTGGAACCATTAACCCCTTCAGCAACTGCCCTAGAAAAGCAAGGCAATGAGCCGGTCCCTGGGGCAGAAAGTGCCCTGGTGGAGGCAATTGCAAGAGAGCGCAGAGAGGCATGGGCGAGCATAGCGAAAGCATGCATGGAGCAGGGGGATGGTGAAGGGGCGGCGGCGGTGCAGGAATTGGCGTGCCCTGTAACCTATACTCCTTTGGCTGCAGGAGGAATGCAGGCAACCATATCAGCATTAGACTGGAAATTATTGTCACAGCTGAGGGCTACAGTTAGCCAGTGTGCAGTCACGGGTGAGCCAGTGAAGCAAATGTTGGATTTTATCTGGGGTTCACAAATTTTGCTACAAGCAGACATAAGGGGAGTAGCAAAGTTGATATTTACTCAGCATCAGTTATTGCTGTTTAATGCACACTGGCAAGATCTATGCCAGCAGAGTGTTATGATCCAGAGGCAGCCAGGAGATCCGCTGCATGGGGTAACACTTGATGAACTATTAGGGCTGGGACCATACGTGAGGACGGAGACTCAAGCCCTCTTAGGTCCAGACAAATTGAGGGAATCTATGCGATTGGCTAGGCATGCCATGTCCAGAATTAGGGCACCAGGTGGACTCCCCTCATACATGGGAATCCAGCAAGGAAGGAGTGAGGATTTTGGGAGCTTTATTGATAGGGTAGCAACAGCTATAGAGGACGCAGGGGTACCTGAATACATGAAGGGAGCTATGTTAAAACAATGTGCATTACAAAATTGCAATTCTACAACTCGGGAAGTTTTAAACACATTGAGTAGTGGATGGATAATAGAAGAAGCACTAGAGCAAATATCAAATATACCTAGTGGCCCACAAGCATTATTAGTGAAGGCAGTCGCAGATCTGGGTGAGGGATTAAAAGCCCAGGCACAAGCTAGTCAGTCGCAGGTAATGGCAGCTCTTGCACCCTTGCAAGCGTCAGAAGTCCACACACGCTGAGCAACAGATGACACTCCTGCATGAAACACTGGCAGCAAAAGGACTAGTGATAGCACCGGAAAAGATCCAGCATACGTCCCCCTGGAAATATCTCAGTCTGATATTAAATGATAAAATCATCACGCCGCAAAAGCTTCAATTGAAGACAGACATAAGGACTTTAAATGAAGCCCAAAAATTACTAGGAGACCTGCAGTGGTTACAGCCCGTAGTCGGCATTGCAAATGAACTTATAGAATTACTGCGACCTATATTGCGGGGAACGGATCCTGCTCAGTTGGTTGAACTCTCGACAGAACAATATCGCACCATACAACAAATCGCTGAAGGAATAACCCAGAGCTGCGTACGACGTAGAGATCCAGAGTTGCCGTTACAGCTAAAATGCTTACTTAACAAAATGTCCACTACTGTCTTGCTTGCGCAAAAGGAAAAAGGGGGAATGGTTGTGCGTACTGCCATTGCAGCTCACGGAACCCACGAAAAGAACGGTGTCAGGATGTGAAACGATGAGAAAGAATGAAACCAGGCTTGAAACGACCATGAACTCATAGTGATTGGGATTGTGTGCTTCTTCTTATTTGGTTTTGCTTTGTAACTTGTTGTATTGCAAATAGCAGAGTAGTAACCGTTGTTGTGTGGTTTTTATTTTTATTTTTTTTTTTATTTTTTAAGTAATAGATTGAATGTGAATTAACAGGATTTAATGTTACTAATGCTGAAATCTATGGAGATAGCTATTTTAATGTATTAGTAGTGCTAAGACAAAACCTGGAAAGGAATCCCAAGCAAAGGGATGACCCTATATTATAGAATGATTAACTCTCTTTCATCCCACTATTCGGGAATTTAAAATATGATCATGCAGCACCTGAGACAAAGGCACACGCTAAGAGAGTTAACCTTGATAGTTCATTCTGCAAGCAGATGTTCCATTTGGCCTCTGTATCACGCACTGGCCATGCAGATGCAGTGTACAAATGGAAAATACCCTTTGGACCCTGAGAAGAATAAAAGCAAGAGAGAATCTGTGGTGGGTGAGAGAGGAAAAGTGCACGTTGAAGCAGGGGACGCCCTGCTGGCACTGCCTATCGCATTCACCACCCTTTTTCTGCAGGTTGTTGTTTCTCGAGGGTCAGTAAGTAATAATGCCCCTAGTTCTATCTGGCATGCAAAGTTCCTCAACTATTAATTTTCTATTAGCCCAAAGGCACAATCATGAGCACTCTAAAAGCATCTGTTGTACAAATCTTAGTGATTTTTCAAAATCAATATATCAGAATATATAAAAGTTGAAGACTTCTTTCAAAGCAGTTAGAGATTAACACAGAATGGGGCCCTTGGGGATTTATTTCCAGGTTGCAGAAAGTTGGGCTGCAGACCAAACACGTGTTTGTTCTTTTTAGTAGGTTAACAGTATTTCTTGTCATGATGTTATGTTTGCCTTGTTTCCTTTCTCACACTTATAGTATTGTCAATCGAGGCCTTGATTGAGTTATAATGATTGTATTATTAATATAATTAGTGTTATTATTTTATAGCATGGTAGAAGTTTGCTAATAAACAAAAAAGGGGAAAATGTGGGAACGTAAGGAAAAACTGCACGGAGCAGCAGCTGCGGAGCAAGATAAGTGACATGAGAACCAAGGACACCTTCAGAAGAAGAAAGAACATCTCACGGCTCTGATTGGCTAAGCACCTGTGTGAACGGTTAAAGAGTGTTTTGCAGAATGCTCTGTTAACATGTATAAATAGAGTAGTGCTTAACAATAAAGCAGACAAATGCCACTTCAAGGGTATTAGAGGAATTGTTGGTAGATACAGATTCAGTCAGGCATGCCACACTGCAAAATCGCGCCGCTATAGACTTTTTACTGCTGGCTCACGGGCACGGATGTGAGGACTTTGATGGAATGTGCTGCATGAACCTCACGGAACACTCGTCATCAATACACCAACAAATAGCTAAGCTACAAACCCTCACCAGCCATTTGCAAGAAGAAGAGGGTTTGGGGTTAGAGGACTGGCTCCGTGGGCTAGGAATCGGTCCTTGGTTTCGAGACATCATCCGATTCGTGCTTATGATACTGGGGGTGTTAATTGTGTTACTGTTGGTGGTGCCATGTGTGTTCTCTTGTCTACAACGCTTAATACACCGAGCAATTGATAGGGTAGTAGGAGCTAGCCTAGTTGCCCAAAAAGAAAACAGGGGAAGTGTGGAGAGCGTGATTGAGACCTGGCTGGCTGAGAAAGGCCACACGGACAGTATTCGGCTAATAAGATGAGAGTCCTTGAGCAATGTAACAGGATGTAAACAAGGCTAACGAGGAGAGAGTCCTTGAGCTAAATAACAGGATGTGTAGGAAGGTAGGAGAATGTAGAAACAAGAAAGATGAGTGGCATGGTCTAATCACAAAAAGTACAAAGAAGGGCTGGGGCAACAAGTAGCTGAAGAACCTATCAGGAGCTCAGGCTTTGCAATATGTATAAGCTTCATTAGCGCCAATATAAATGCACGCAACCTTCTGATTAAAGTTGAGACTTTCTGATCAATTATGTGGTCGTGCGATTGTCTCCCGCCGAGCTCCGACAGTACCGACCACTTCAGAAGCAGCCCGAACCCCCTCATATGCGGCTAAGATCTCCTTTTCAGTTGGAGTGTAGCCTTCTTCCGACCCCCTGTAGGCCCGACTCCAGAATCCCAGGGGTTGGCCTCGGGTCTCTCCTGAGGCTCTTTGCCACAAACTCCAAGTGGGACCTTTCTCTCCAGCAGCAGTATAGAGGATGTTCTTCACATCCTGCCCTGTCCGTACTGGCCCTAAGGCCACGGCACGGGCTATCTCCTGTTTAATCTGTTCAAAAGCCTGCTGCTGCTCAGGGCCCCATGAAGACTCATTCTTCATTCGCATCACGTGATAAAGGGGGCTTACAATGAAGCTATAGTTTGGAACATGCATTCTCCAAAAGCCCACTACACCCAAAAAAGTTTGTGTCTCTTTCTTACTAGTGGGTGGAGACATAGCAGTGATTTTGTCGATCACATCTGTCGGGATGTGACGACGGCCATCTTGCCACTTTATACCCAGGAACTGAATCTCCTGAGCAGGTCCTTTCACTTTGCTCCGCTTAATAGCAAAACTAGCACGCAGAAGAATCTGGATTATTCGCTCTCCTTTTGTGAAGACTTCTTCTGCTGTATCGCCCCACACAACGATGTCATCAATATACTGCAAGTGCTCAGGGGCACTGCCCTGTTCCAGTGCAGTTTGGATCAACCCATGGCAAATGGTCGGGCTGTGTTTCCACCCCTGGGGCAAACGGTTCCAAGTATACTGAACACCCCTCCAGGTAAAAGCGAACTGTGGCCTACATTCTTTGGCCAAAGGAATGGAGAAAAAGGCATTAGCAATGTCAATGGTGGCATACCATTTGGCTGCTTTTGACTCCAGTTCATACTGGAGTTCTAACATGTCCGGCACAGCAGCACTCAGTGGGGGTGTGACTTCATTCAGGCCACGGTAGTCCACCGTCAGCCTCCATTCTCCACTGGCTTTACGCACTGGCCATATGGGACTGTTAAAAGGTGAGTGAGTTTTGCTGATCACTCCCTGACTCTCTAGTTGACGAATCAACTTATGAATGGGGAGCAAGGAATCCCTGTTGGTGCAGTACTGCCGTCTGTGCACCGTTTTTGTAGCAATTGGTACCTGTTGCTCTTTTACTTGTAGCAACCCCACAACAGACGGATCTTCTGACAGGCCAGGCAAAACAGACAGCTGCTTAATGTTGTCTGTGTCTACAGCAGCTATTCCAAAGGCCCATCGATACCCCTTAGGATCCTTCAAATGCCCCCTTCTGAGGTAATCAATACCAAGTATACATGGAGCCCCTGGACCAGTCACAATAGGGTGCTTTTGCCAGTTCCTACCAGTGAGGCTTATCTCGGCCTCCAACACAGTCAATTCTTGAGAGCCCCCAGTCACTCCAGAAATATGGATTGATTCTGTCCCTTCATAAGTCGAGGGCATCAGAGTGCACTGTGCACCGGTATCCACCAGTGCCTTATATTTCAGTGGTTCTGATGTGCCAGGACATCGGATCCACACAGTCCAATAAACTCTATTATCCCTTTCCCCCCCCGACTGAGGGCAGGGCCCCTCTATTCATTACCTGTGGTAATCGGAGCAACTGCACTGGTGGTTGGTCTGCTTTGTAATTCTCTCACCCGTGCTCGTAGTACAGGACTAGCTTGGTCGTGCCACTTCCTCATGTCTTCTCCATGGTCACGTAAGTAACGCCACAAGGCAAGTCGCGATGTAGGATTCCTTCCTGGAGCTGGAGAGCGTTTCCCTCTAACAGCTGAGATTTTTGATTTTGCACCTGAGAAGGAGGGTTCATCGTCTTTAGTTAGTTGGATCCACACTTGTTCCATCATCTCCTTCATCTCCTTCAGTAGACTCTTTTGACTATTCTGATCTTCATCAAGCGTTTCTGATACTTCTACAGGTTTGTCACGATTCATCAGTGAAGACATTTGCTCTCGCATTTCATTCAGTTGCTCCGTCATTTGTGAGATGGCAGCGATGGCGGCGCGAGTTGGGGGTAGCTGTTGTTCATAGCTTTGGAGCGTAAGAATCAATTCATAAACTAAGGGGCTTCTCTGTTGGTCCTCATATCTGTCAGATGCTGCCAATAGTGCAGGGGCGTATCTGGCTGGTGCTGTTGATGTGAGTTGTTGCCACATTTCACGCGTTGTCCTCACTTTCTCAGGATCATGGCTTTGTGGGTCGTTAAAAACACAGTTAGGGTCATACAACATTTCCACCACGGCTATTTCCCTCAAATACTGGATACCCTGTTCAACTGTATCCCATCTTTTCGTCACAGGCTTCAAGCCGCTTTTGAAGGGGTACCTTTCCTTCACGGCTGCTAATATTCGTTCCCAGAGGGAGGCAGCCCCATCCAGACATCGACTAATTGCTCTGTCAATAGCTGGATCTCTGGCAATGGCTCCTAGTTGGCGAGCTTCATTACCATCTAGAGACAAGCTACTGGCCCCGCCGTCCCAGCAGCGAACTAACCAGGAAACGATAGTTTCATTTGGGCGCCGTATGAATTCCTTTCTTGAGCCTTGGATTTCAGTCATCTTCAGAGGCCGATGAGTAGTAATAGACACTTCCTCTTCATCACTCTCTTCTGCATGTCTCTTCGTTTTTCCTTTTGCCTTTCTTGATGTTGGTGGTTCCGAGGAGGGCCCCTCACCTGGATCTTCCTCCACCTCCTCCTCCTCTTCTTCTTTTTTTCGTTCTAGACGCGAGGACACTCGTTTCCATTTCTTGCCCTCCACAGGGGCAACTGATATTGTTACTGGTGTCTCCTGTAATTGATCAGATTTGACTTGGAGATTCTCCCCTTTGGCTTGAACCTCAGCTCGGAAACTCTCTCTCTCCAAAACAGTATTATATATGGCACGGTAAGCACAAGCCAAACCCCAAATAAGTTGTACCTCCTTAGATTTACCTGAGCCGCACTGCCCCTGTCTCAAATACTGGCTAAGTTTCTGGGGATCCCACAGGTGCTCAAGAGTGAAATCCCATGACATTGCGGGTCCCCATGCTTCTAAGATTTTTCCTAAACCTCCCCATATTCCCTGCCAGTCAGCATTCTCTGGTTTTGGAGGAGACTCCTTCCGCTTACTATTCCTGTATTGGAATACATTCATGAAAAGTGATATGAACAGGACTAATGCGCCCACAAGCATGAAAATTAACTCAGCATTGGAGTAACGTCTGATAAACCGAAAGGAAAACCTGGAAACTGGTTTGAACATCGTGTGGTTTGTAAAATTAGTTATTCCATTTGGGATGTAGTTGCTTGTGAAATTAGCCATTCCATCCGGGATGCAAGTGTCAAAATTCATATTAAACATTGCATTTAGGTACCAATATAGGTACCATACAGGCGTCTCCGTCAGTGCCCTTATTTGATTATATACGAACACAATTCCACAACAAGTAATCATGGCATTGATGATTGGCCAGTAGGTCGTGAAGAATACCATAGCTTTTAATCCCTTACTCAGCACTCCCACGAAAAAGAGTGGGTTCATCGCTGGTTTCTGCTCAAAAAGGGTTAATGAATTGAAACTAACAAGTGGGGGGGGGGGGGCGCGGGGCAAGAAAAAAAGGCACTACCCAGACTAAGCAGTGCTCAAAGTTTACAAATATCCCAGAATACTGGCAGTACGCCTGGTCTTTCAAGGTCAAGTTTTCCAGCACAAAAACCTGAACTACTGATAATACTCCCTAACGAAGCTCTCTAAGAGCAGAGAGCGAGATTCGTTCTAAGAGCCAAAAACACACAAAAAAAGGCAGCTATGCCCGCATTCTCCACCAAAATCTGTCACGGAATTAACCAGATCAGTTTATGCCCGTGACAGGGGGGCAGTAGGCCCCAGCCCACCCCCCCCCCCCCCCGGCCCCCCCAAAAGGGGAGGGAGGGGGGAAAGGAAAAAAACAGCGGCAACAATCTATGGAGGTAAACTTATTTTACTAACTATGATATCGGAATGCAAAATAATACAATATAATACAATCTAATTGAAATTGAGTCTAATAAATCAAATAAGATATGAGAGAGAGTTCCCGAGACCGAGTCAAACCTGAAAAAAGCTTGGAACGGCTAGGAAAGCACCCTCCAGCACCCACTGCCAGGCAGTAAGAGACCGCCCCCCCCGGAAGGGTCAGATCCCATGACTTCCGTAATGTATAGGGATAGGTACGTAGAATTAGAGCCTTAACACTTTAATTCCAGTACATGATGTTTTGATGTGGAATATTGAAAATCAAAAAAACCAAAACCATGACAATAGGTTATGCGTGAACTTGTATAACCAATCATACACGGCCAAGGGTACTTGTTGGTGTATATATTGTTGTGTTAACTGATTAAAGTTGGACTTAGCTGCTAACTCGTACCGAGTCGTCACTGAGTTCCACAATCCTGCTCCCGCATTTCCTTTTTTCTTTTTTCTTTTCTATTTCTAATTCTTTTTGTCTAATTCTTTCTGATTATTTTCCTAATTTTTGAACTCCTTTTTTCAGACTCCTTTTCTAATGCTTTCTTTTTCCTAATTATTTTTTCTACCTTTTCCTTTTCCTTCTTCTAATTCTTTATCTAATTGTTTTTCTTTTTCCTTTTCTTTTTGTATTTTTTCTAATTCTTTTTCTAACTTCTGACTAATTCTTCATATATTCTTCTACCAAGCCTTTTTATTTCTTTTTATGCTTCTAATTCTTTTCCTATTTTTTGTCTAATTTGAATTATAATTCTTATTTCCAATTCTGTTTCATTTTCCAATTCTTTTCTACTTGGTTTTCTGATGCTTTTTTATCATTCTTGCTTTATCTTATACTTACTTGCAATTCCTTTTCTTATTCTAAATCTTTTTCTAATACTTTTTTCTGATTATTTTCTAATTCTAATCCTTTTTCTTATCTTTATTCTATTTCTTTTTCCAATTCTGATCATTTTTCTCATAATTTTTCTTATTCTTTTTTCTTTTTTTCTTATTCTTTTCAATTATTGTATTCTTTTTCTTGTTTTCCTAATGTTTCTGGTTGGTTATTTGCTTCTGCAGGGGCCTGAAGCAGTGACTTGAGCACCTGGTAGGGGTGTGGACAGCTGAGGGAGCGCAGGTGGAAGCAATTCCCTTGTGCAGTGGGATGGGGTGGAGCCAGGCTGCATCCCTGCCTGAGCTCATTGAAGGGGGAGGGAAATGAAATGGAGTGTAGCGGAGATAAATGAGGGTGTGTGGAGTGTGGGGAAATGAAACAGAGTGCAGTTTTGAGAAATTAAATGGAGTGGAAGGAAATGTACTGGAGTGGGGGAAATGAACGGAGTGGTTTGGAGAATAGTGGTGAGAAATGACATGGTGAAGAGTAAAGTTGAGGGAAATGAAATTGGAGTGGAGAAATGAGATGGAGTGCAATGCATGGAAATGGAGTTGAGTGGAGTGAAGGGAAATGAAATCGAGTGCAGTTGAGAGAAATTAAATTGAGTGGAGTTGGAAAAAATGTAGTGGTGTGGAGCGGAGTGCAGGGAAATGAAAAGTGGAGTGGAGGGAAATGGAGTGATGTGGAGTGGAGTAAAATGGAATGGAGTAAATGGAGTAGAGTGAACAGAAATGAAATTGAGAGGAGTTGAGGGAAATGCAGGGGAGTGTTGTGGAGGCTAATGAAATGGAGGGGAGGTGTGGGAGGTGAGATGGAGTGCAATGGAAAAAGAATAGAGTGGAGTAGAGGGAAATAGAGTGAAATGCAGAGGTGGGTAAAGGAAATGTAGAGGAGTGGAATGGATGGAAATAAGTGGAGTGGAGTATGAAGAAATGAAATGGGGAGAAGTGGAGAGGTCTAAAATCCAACTGAGTGGACTTGTTGGAAATGAATGGAATAGAGTGGAGTAATGGGAAATGAAATGGTGTGGAGTGGCGTGGTAAGAAATGAAGTGGAGAGGACAAAGTGGAGTGGACAGATATTTAGTCAAGTGGTCTGGGGTGAAACAGTAGAGTGGAGTAAAATGAAACTGAGTGGAGAGAGTGGAGTTGATTGGAAAGAAAAGAAATGGAGTGTTGGGGAAGGAAATGAGTGGAGGGAAATGGAGCAGAGTAGAGTGAACGGAAATGACATGGGAGAGGAGTGGAGGGAATTGGATTTGACTGGAGTGGAGGGAAGTGAGATGCAGAAGAGCCGAGGGAGATGGAGTAGAGTGGAGTGGACGGAAATGAAATGGAGTGAAAGAAAATGGAGTGGAGTAGAGTGAAGGGAATGAAATGGAGTGCAGTTGAGAGAAATGAAATGGAGTGGAGTGGAAGGAAATGTACTGGAGATGAGCGGAGTGTGGGTTGAGTTGAATGGAGGGGAGTGTAGTTTAATAGTGAGAAAGGAAATGGAGTAGTGTGGAGTGCATTGGAGGGAAATGAAAAGGTGAGGAGTGGAGTGGTGGGGAAGGAAGTGTATTAGAGTGGAGGAAAATGATATGGAGTGGAGAATAAGGAAATGTAATGGAGTGGAGTGCAGTTCAGAGAAATTAAATTGGAGTAGAACGAAGTGTAGTGGAGTGAAATGGAGTGGTTTGGAGGGCAGTGGACAGAAATGAAATGGTAAAGAGTGGAGTTGAGGGAAATGAAATTGAGGAGTTGAGAAATGAGATGGATTGCAGTGCATGGAAATGGAGTTGAGTGGAAGGAAATGAAATAGAGTGCGTTTAGGAAAAAATTAAATGGAGTGGAGTGTACTGGAGTGGTGTGGAGTTGAGGAAATGGAGTGATGTGGAGTAGAAGGTAATGAAATGGTGTGGAGATGAGCACAGGGAAATGTGATGTAGTGGAGTTGAAAATGGAGGGGAGGAGTGGGGACTGAGATGGAGTACAATGGAGAAAAAGGAGTAGAGTGGAGAAAAATGAAATAGAGTGCAATGCAGAGGTGAGAAATGAAATGGAGAGGAGTGGAGAGGAGCAAAATCAAATGGTGTGCACTGGAGATATGGGAAATTAAATGGAGTGGGGTGGAGTAGTTTTGAAAATAGAAGTAGAGTGGAGAGGTGGGAAATGAAGTTGCGTGGAGTGGGCAGAAATAAAATTGTGCAGTGGCGTGGGTAGGAAATGGAGCAGAAGGAAACAAAATGGAGTGGATTGGAGGGAAATGATGAAGTTGAGTGAAGGGAATTGAGTGGATTGGGAAATGAAATGGAGTAGAATGGAGCGGGGGAAATGAAAAGAAGTGGAGTTTAGAGAAAGGATATGGAGTGGAATGGAGGGAAACGAAATGAAATGCACTGTATTGGAGAGAAATAAATTGAGTGGAGTATGAAGAAATGAAATGGGGAGAAGTGGAGAGGTCTAAAATCAAGCTGAGTGGAGTGGTGGAAAATGAATGGAGTGGAGTAATTAGAAATGAAATGGAGTAGAGAGGAAGGAAAATAAATGGAGTGGCGTGGTAAGAAATGAAATGGAGAGGACAGAAATGAAATGGAGTGGAGTGGAAGGAAATGTGGAGTAGAGAGAAGGGAAATGATATAGAGTTGATTGGAAAGAAAAGAAATGGAGTGTTGGGGAAGGAAATGGAGTGGAGGGAAGTAAATGGAGCGGATTGAATGGAATGGAGTAAAGTAGTGGGAAATTAGAGTGGAGAGGTGGGAAGTTGAATTAAGTTGGCATGGAGTGGACAGAAATAAAATTGTGTGGAGCGGCGTGGTAGTAAATGAAAGGAAGTAGAGAAGAGAAATTCAAGAGGAGTTGAAGATTGGAGTGGAGGGAAATAAAATAGTGAGAAGTTGAGAGAAATGATAAGGAGTGGAATGGAGGGTAAAGAAAAAGTGGAGTGGTGGGAAATGAAATGGAGTGCACTGCAGTGGAGGGAAATAAATACAGTGGTGTGGAGTTAAGGGAAGTAAAATATGTGGGCTGGCATGGTGTCACAGAGTTAAATAGATCAATCTATGCCTGTGATGGGGGCAGTAGGCATCTGCCCCCTCCAGCTCCACAAAAAGGGAAGGAAAAGGGATAGGGAGATGGGAGCTGGGCTCAAGGAAGGAAAAATCCAGTGGCAACTACTTAAGGAGGAAAACTTATTTTACTAACTGTGATATTGGAATGCAGGATAACACAATATAATAAAATCTAATTGAAATTGAGACTAATAAATAGGAGAGAGAGAGAGAGAATGTTCCTGAGACTGAGTCAAACCTGAAAAGCTTGGTACGGCTAAGGAAGCACCCTCCAGCACCCCCTGCAAGGCAGTAAGAGTCTGCCCAACCAGGAAGGGCCATATCCCACGATTTCCACGATGTAGAGGGACAGGTAGCTGGAATTGGAACATTATCACTTAATCTCCTAGTGCGCTACATGATATCATGATGTGGATACGAAAAACCAAGATCACAAAACCATGACATTACACCCCTTATTCTACATCACTACAACATGTTAATATATATACATATATGCAAACAAACAATGATTAAAATGCGTTACACACATGTCTGTATGAATATATACATAGAATTACTGACTACTCTCCCCCAACATCAAATTAACTTGTATGCAGTTCTTCTCTTCTGGACAGTACCCAGAACTTGAGCACGAATACTTGAACCCCCAGTGCGATACATGATGTTATGATGTGGAATACTGATAAAGAAAAATGATAAAACCATGACATTCCACCCCTTATTCTACATTGCTACATAATGCTGAATATATATTATATAAACAAACCATAATTCAAAAGCATTAAACACATGCACACACAAACCTCTATATACATATACAGGGGATTACTGGCGCTCCCCCAACATCAAATTGCGTTGTGGTACACATGGAAAATCCCCGTTTCTCTGCGTCACTCACTAAGTGGACCCAGGTCCCTGAGCAAAAACAGTACCACGGAGAGGTTTAACCCCTTTCCAGAAGATGAAAGGACCCAAATTTCTTCAAGCAACATGCTCTTTACATGTACTACAAGGACTTTATCTCTCTCTATGCTAAGTAGGGAGCTGGATTGGGTAGGGACCATCACGATTAATAGATCCTCTGGTGGTGACCAACCAGGTGGCTTCTGCCAAATGCTTCTCCCGGTGCTTAACTGTTCCACACCCATTGCTTTTCAGCATGGTTTTTTAACAGCCCGTTGTATCGTTCAATTTTACCAGAAGCTGGTGCGTGGTAGGAAATACGGTAAATCCACTCAATGCCATGATCTTTGGCCCAAGTATTTTACAAGAGACTTTTTGAAATGAGTCCCATTATCTGACTCAATTCTTTTCTGGGGTGCCATGTCGCCACAGGACTGTTTCTCGAGACCCCAATAGGTGGTGTTTTGGGGTCGGTATCATGGGGTACTGCAAAATGTTTCAAGCCACCCAGTGGTTGCCTCCACCATGGTAAGCACATACCTGTCCTACATCTTTATTTCACATCACACTTGGTCAAAGTGGAGCAGTCTATATTTGGGTCACCGTAGCTCCAACAAGGCATTGATTGACAACACGAAAAACAAGAGAAGAGAAACACTGCAGAACAGCAAGAAATGATACTGAACTCAAACCTAGAGAAAATGAAGAAACCTTCCCATCTAGAATAATCAGCATTCCTTACTAAGCCATGTTGTACAACAACAAATGTCCAAGTTGATTCTTCCCTTCTAGGATCGCAGACTCCACCACCAGATGCCGTTGCCCTTCTGGGCTCCCCGAAGTTGCTGCACTGGATGTGCCCAGGTCCTTGGAAAAGGATAAAAGATTCTTCGGTCACTACAATATGGTGATCTCTCCATTCCTTACCTTGTGTTCAACAGGTGGTGCTGTAGATGTATAGGCCTCCCGAACACAAGACAAGAAATGCAGACATCAAGTAGTAATGTGGAAGGAATACCTTACACCTTTCCAAAGATCAGGGCACATCCAATGCAGCAACTTGGGAAGACCCAAAATGCCTCCAGCATCTGGTGGTGGAGTCTCCAATCCTAGAATGGAAGAAACAACAAACAGAAGTGGTACTGAACAACATGGGTTAGGAAGAAATTGCAGTCATTCTAGGAACCCCAAATCATACACAGCACTCACCAGAAGCCTGTTTTGGAGCCTACCTTTTCTTTTGGCATCTCATTTGATAAACAAGTAACAGTCTACATTAGGGTCATTGAAACTCCAACAAGGTGCCAACAAGCAACATGGAACACAAACAAAGGGAATAAAAAGCACTACATAACCATAGAAAAAGCTACCGAACCCAAAAAGAACAGACTCATCTTTATTAGGAGTGACAGAAAGCACAGACATCCCATCAGTACTGGGGAGCCCTAAGCCAGATAGTGGGGAAAAACATTTTGAGTGTGGGTGAAAATGGATTTGGATTCTATCAGGAAAAATTTGGACTTCGTGAGCCCTGGGAGGCAGTGCCATCGGAGTGACCCCCACTTCAAGGGGGGCTACTGTCCCACCAGGGGCAGCCTCCTTCCTAATTTCTTTTGGTCAAATTCGGAAGACTTTGATCTGTTGGCACACCACATCTGCCTGGCCAGAGCAAGACACAGAGGCCAAGGGGAACTCCTGATTGAAAGTTTATGGTGGTAAAAATGGTGTAACGTAAGGAGAACACTCTTTTAAAGCTAAACGAGTATGAGTACAAAGTGACACCTAACCCATAAAATAGCCAGAAGAGCAAAAAAACTCTCTGGGAGAAATAGAGCTTGCCAACCAAATTTAAGCATGTCTGTTGGCATCCATACCTAGTTGTGATTTCCTGCTGTATCCACCAAAGTCCTCAGTGACGTGTGGAATCAAACTCTATAACTCAGTAACTCTTTCACTCAATAGAGTCCTCACACCGCTTAAAAGAACAATTGGCGTCTAGAACCTTCCACCCAACACAAAACAACAAACAAAGAAATGATCATCAAGCAAAACAACTCAACCCTTACCAAAAAAACAGCACTCACCCAACCAAACTAACAGAATAACCCCACACAGACACCCTTCCCCTACCACTGCCTGTCCTTAAATGAGCTCAGGCTGGAGTCTGGCTCCACCCAGTCCCACCCCCAGGTTAATTGCATCACCTGTGCACCAGGTGTTTAAATCCTGCACCAGGTTGTCAATCATTGCTTCAGGTCCTTACATAACAGTTACCATACTGACAGAAAGCTCTAGAAGTCAATATGAATGCGATAAGAATAGTAAATAAAAGAAATAGAGTGATGGCCAGCAGGCTGTTGGTTCTACCTGTCCGGCAAGGGGAGGTTTGTCAATGGATAAGCTACGACAGCCCAAATATTTTGATTCCTCCAAGTCAGTTGGTGACATTTCTAATAGATGCAGGAGCACCAATTTCAATAGCAACCCAGGAAAATGCTGAGAAGCTGGATGAGCAGCCTGGACAGCAGAAGGGTGAAGATAAAGGGGTGTGAATGGAATGAGTGCTGATGGCCATACTACTGGCACTGCTTTACTTCCATTACCCTCACAAGGGCTGCATTTGGGACAGATGAAAACCAATTCTCCTCCTAAATCTATCAACGCTCAGATCCTGTCTGTCCAGCCCTAAAAAAAAATCAGTAGTCTTGCAACACAATGAGTCTACTGATATCCTTGTCAAGGGTTTTGGATTTGTAATGGCATTATCACACTGTTGAGGAGTGCGATGTCTAACTTGGCTGGAACTCAAGGCTCAGAGGTATTCCAGATGGCTGGACAGACAAGAGCTGCAGTCCTTGTACCCATACATTACTCCATCTACCTACTGAGCAAGCGCCAATGAGTTAAAATTCATCTAAAGGACAAATGGAGCAGACCCTCAGAGACTCCTCATTAAATAAAAATACTCCCTAAAAGAGCTGTTAGTACTGATAAACAATGCAAGATGGGAGCAGAGACAGTGACATACAACACTCACATTGTTAGTTCTAATGCAGGACCAACATTCCATTGCTACATAAGTACACAAACACTATGTAACAGCATGAAATGACGAGGAGCACATTTGAGGAGCACGCTGCTCCACAAGAGCTCGTGCGGTGGGAGAATGAGGAACGCCTGAATACAGGTTTGTGATCTGTTTTGGTAGCACGTGGGGTAACTTCTGGAGACTGCAAGACTCTGGCGTGACGTGCAGCTCACAAGTAGGAACAGGAGAGCATCAAGATCTGTTAGCAAGAAGGAAGAAGAAATAGAATGCCTTGGGTTGGACGGGACCCCAAGGATCATCTATTTCCAACCCCCTGCCTTCCACAGGCAGGGCCATCCGACCTCCAGATCTGCTACTAGACCAGGTTGCCCAGGGCTCCATCCCACCTGGTTTGCAACACCTCTAAGGAAATAAATCCATTTACTCTGGATTGTAGGGCTTGTTACTGAAACCATCTCTTGTCTAACAATGCTCTTCTCTCAAAGGATTGCAGATTAGGAGCATGAGAGCTGACAGAAGATACCTTGAGGGAAGCTATTTGCTACTCTAGCATGATGCACCGATCAGAAAGTACACAGCATGTCTATTTTCCCCCAGCTCCCGACAAACCCGCATCATTCTGTGAGATGTGTGTAGAGATCTGGAACTGATTTCAAAACAGACGTTACTTGATGTTTCAACTCACTGAGTTTATGCCATAGAGAGGGGGGTGAACACATTCAGAATGAATTTAGTCAGTATAAACCAAATGAGTTAAACAAATTAGGAATTAAAAACGAAAAAGGAACGAGGAAAGGAAAAGGAATGGCAAAAAGGAGAAGGGAACGCAAAAGGGAATTGTATGGGAACTGCTGAATCATGGCCTGAACCTCTGATTGACCACCTGAGGTGAAAAATGAGCCAGCCCTGGGAGAACAGGTGAAGACAATTCTCCTGTGCTACTGGAAGGGGTGGAGCCTGGCTCCACCTCTCCTAGACCCCATTTAAGAGCTGACTATAACAAAGAAAGGATCTCTTTTAAAAATCACTCTGCTTGGAGTCTTTTCTGTGAACTCAAGACAAAATTAAGTTTTCTATTCATTCCTCTTTAACATGATAACCTATTTAACTTTCCCTTTTTTTTTTTTTTTTACTATTAACATCTATGTATTCATTGGTTATACTCTTGGCAAAATAGCAGGCCAAGTATGCTAAAATCTACTTTATGTTCTCACTATGGAATTTCTATAAATAGGTTGGGGGGAGAATGTTATCCCACTAAAAAAAAAAAAAAAAGGTTCCAGAACAGGTCCCTGGATTGGAGGAATCTCCCTATTATGAACTACTAGTTATCATTGAAAAATGGGGATCCCTATGAATTACAGGAAATATCTCCCCATATCACATGACAGACTACTTTCAAGGACTTACTGAAAACACACTAATCAAGAAAGAACACCAATTAGCTGCCTCCATAACAGCCTAACTACTATTAAATGCTTAAAATTATGCTCAATTAACGAATAATACTTTACAAAATTAAAACCAAATTTTGAAAGACCATATCAACAAGTTAGCAAGAACTTGGCATATTAACAAGGAAGAAACCAAGTCTGCATCTTTTAATAAGTCAAGTTCATAACATTTCAATAGACAATGACCAGACAACTGAATCAATGGACTTGGTTGATCGGGGGAAAAAAAAAGTTATAAAATAGATCTCAAAGCCCCAATAGTGATAGATCTGCAAGAGGTCCCTCCGGTTATAACTCAGAAAACAAAATAAACACAGGGTAGACCGGCAGGGGTGCCACCTGATCAGTGGCCCCCTGCCCAGACTCATTTGCACATAACAGCCCGGCCATACGCAGCAACAGAATTGATGGACTTAGTACAGCGATTTCAGCAGAAGCCTAGAGAAATTGTACCAGCTTGATTATTAAGACTGTGGGATTCTGGGACAGAAAGTGTTTTGGTGAATGGCCTGGAAATAGCTGAGTTGGCCACCATGACTGTTCATCCGGCTCTCAGGCAGAGGTTATATGCAGGTAATCAATATCTTGATGAAAACCATTCTATAATAGAATGGTTAATGGGGGCCTGCCGTATGGTATGGCCAAATAAATCTGATATACCTCTACATAGAGGGATGTGGTCCTCCATGGAGGACCTTCAAAATTATATCTGTGAACTAGGTGTAAGGGAAGCAATTTATGAAGTCACATTTGATGGCCCTAATATGGTCAAATTCTCAGCAGGGATGAGACACTTAATTCTACAGCAAGTCCCCTCTCATTTGTATGGTACTTGGGTCTCTATATTAAATCCCCTGGTGGCCTCAGAAGCTGTAGTCCAGCAGGCTGCCCAGTTAGTGGCTGACCTAGGAGAAACAGAACGCCTGTGGGCTAGGTGCAACATTCGGGCATTAGAAGAAGCCTAGGTCCTGCCAGTGGTTAAAACCAAGATACAGGCTACTCAAGCTCCTCAATTGAAACCCATAAGGGTTTCACAAAAACAAATGTTCAATGATTAAATTCAGGCTGGGGTCCAATTTGCTAAGATTAACCACCAGTGCAATCATATCCTTCTCGAGCTTTGGAGACAACCAAAGAACAATAAAAAATTTCAGTACTACCCTAAGAAACCTAGGCTAAGAGTTAAAAATAGACTGACAGCTACAATGTAGAATTTAGAAGACTTCATAGTCCCAAACAGGGAACAAAAAACCTCAGGCCATGATGCCTGAGCCACCAGAGGCAAAAGAATTAGCCATAGCTCAATTCGGGGCGTGATGACGGATATTAGACCCCCAAGGCCTCCAGAAGGGACCGGAGGCCCTATGCAGAATTAAAGATCAATTGGTCCTGAAAACATATTCAGAGAGTTATGGCACTAGTGGACACTGGAGCAGAAACATCAATTATCTACAGAGATTTGACCAAATTTGATGGAGACAGAGCGATGACTGGTGGTTTTGGGGGACAGACTATTCCTGTCACCCAAACACAGTTGAGAACGGGGGTTGGGCGTCTCCCACCCCTGGAGTATAAAGCGTCTATTGCCCCAGTCCAGGAATACATCCTGGGCATAGATATTCTATGGGGTCTGGCTATCCAGACAATTGTGGGTGAGTTCAGACTTGGACAGAGATGTATCAGTATCCGGGCAGAGCAGGCAATATTAAGAGGCCATGCAGAACATGGGCCTATTTGCCTGCAGAAACAGCGCCGGATTACTAATGTAAGGCTGTATAATCAATGAAAATTATAT
>JARXNR010000084.1:0-25011 GCA_036346035.1 Crossoptilon crossoptilon | reverse complement strand
CAAAGGTGCCACCAATCATACAGACGTCAATCAATCAGGCTGTCAACAATCGGTTGTCATCAGGGCTTCAATCAACGGGTGTCAATCAAAGGGCTGTCAATCCATAATCAATTACAGCCGCATTAATCAATCCAGTCTGTCAATCAAACAGAGCTGTCAATCAGACGGGGCCGTCAACCAGGGCTGTCAATCACACAGGACTGTCAATCTCACGGACCTGTCAATCTGTCAATCGAAACAGTGTCGACTGTCGCGAGGTGTCAATCGAAGCTCAGTGGTTTTGTGGCTGTCAATCACACAGAGCTGTCAATCACATGGAGCTGTCAATCAAACGACACCCAATCCCAGCCATCAATGCGAGCCGTCCATCAGGGCGAGCTGTCAATCAAACCCACCTGCCAATCAAACGCAGCTGTCAATCAACGAACCAACACCCCCTCCCTCACTTTCCCCGTAATTTTGGGACCCCCCATTTTGAGACCCCCACCCAAATTCCAAGCCCCCCCCCCCCCAACTTTGGTCCCACCCCCTCCAATTCTGGGCCCGCCCTCCCCTTTTTGGGGACCCCCCCCATTTTAGGACCTCCCCAAATTTTGAACCCCCCCCTCCCACCACCATTCAAGGCTCCCTTCTCCCCCTCCCCCCATTTTAGGACCCCCCTCCCCATTTTGGAGCCCCCCACTCACATTTCAGGACCCCCTCCCATTTTTAGGACCCTTCATTCCCCATTTCAGGACCCCCCCACTTCAGGACCCCCTCCCATTTTGGGCATCCCCCACTCCCCATTTCAAGACCCCCCCCCACTTCAGGACCCCCTCCCCTTCTGGGGACCCCCCATCCCACATTTCACGACCCCCCCTTTTCAGGACCCCCTCCCATTTTGAGGACCACCCACCCCCATTTTTAGGACCCCCCACCCCATTTTGGAGCCCCCACCCCCCATTTCTGGATTCCCCCATTTTAGGACCCCCTCCCATTTTGGAGACCCCCCACTACCCATTTCAAGACCCCCCCCCACTTCAGGACCCCCTCCCATTTTGGAGACCCCCCACTCCCCATTTCAGGACCTCCCCCACTTCAGGACCCCCTCCCATTTTGGAGACCCCCCATTCCCCATTTCAGGACCCCCCCCACTCCAGGACCCCCTCCCATTATAGGGAACCCCCACCCCCCCATTTCAGGACCCCCCCCATTTTAGGAGCCCCTCCCATTCTGGGAACTCCTCACCCCCCATTTCAGGACCCCATCCCATTCTGACCCCCCCCCCCCCTTCCCATTTCAGGACCCCCCTCCCCATTTTGGAGGCCCCTCCCACCCTCCACATTTCAGGATCCCCTCCCATTTTTGGGCCCCCCCACCCCCCCTTTCTGGTTCCCCCCCTTTTAGGCCCCCCCACCCCATTTTGTCGCCCCCCCCCCCCCCCCCCCACTCATTTTAGGACCCCATGCCATTTTTGAGACCCCACCCCCCATTTCAGGACCCCAGCCCATTTTAGGACCCCCCCTCCCCATTTTGGAGCCCTCCCACCCCCCATTTCAGGACCCCCTGCCCCCCCCCTCACCGTTCAGGGCTCCCCCCGATGCATGCGGACCCCCCTGGCCCCATAGGGGCCGCGCTGGGGGGGGGGCGGCCTCATCATCTCCCCCCTGGTTTCGGTCCAGCGCCGTCGCTGCGCCCCGCGCTCGCGTTCGATCAGCGCCTCCGACACCGGCAGGGACGTCACCTGGGGGGGGCAACACGGGACCCATAGCGGGACCCACAGGGACCCACAGGGACCCATAGAAATTCATTGGGACCCATAGAGAGCCATAGAAATCCATTGGGACCCATAGGAACCTATAGAAATCCACTGGGACCCATAGAGAGCCATAGAAATCTATTGGGACCCATAAGGACCCATAGAAATCCATTGGGACCCATAGGGACCCATAGAAATCCACTAGGACCCATAGAGACCCTATAGAAATCCACTGGGACCCATAGAGAGCCATAGAAATCCATTGGGACCCATAAAGACCCATAGGGACCCATAGAAATCCACTGGGACCCATAGGGAGCCATAGAAATTCACTGGGACCCATAGGGACCCATAGAAATCCACTGGGACCCATAGAGAGCCATAGAAATGCACTGGGACCCAGAGGGACCCATAGAAATCCACTGGGACCCATAGAGAGCCATAGAAATCTATTGGGACCCATAAGGACCCATAGAAATCCACTGGGACCCATAGGGACCCATAGAAATCCATTGGGACCCATAGGGACCCATAGAAATCCACTGGGACCCATAGGGACCCATAGAAATCACATAGGGACCATAGGGACCCAATCCCTGGGACCCCATAGAAATTCACTGGACCCATAGGGACCCATAGGGACCCATAGAAATCCACTGGGACCCATAAGGACCCATAGAAATCCACTGGGACCCATAGGGACCCATAGAACTCCAGTGGGACCCATAGGGACCCATAGGAACCCATAGAAATCCACTGGGACCCATAGAAATCCACTGGGACCCATAGAGAGCCATAGAAATCCTGGGCCCCATAGGAACCCATAGGGACCCATAGAAATCCACTGGGACCCATAGAGAGCCATAGAAATCCTGGGACCCATAGGGATCCATAGAAATCCATTGGGACCCATAGGGATTCATAGGGACCCACAGAAATCCATTGGGACCCATAGGGACCCATAGAAATCCACTGGGACCCATAGAGACCCATAGAAATCCATTGGGATCCATAGGAACCCATAGAAATCCACTGGGACCCATAGGGACCCATAGAAATCCATTGGGACCCATAGGGACCCATAGAAATCCACTGGGACCCATAGGGACCCATAGAAATTCACTGGGACCCATAGGGACCCATAGGGACCCATAGGGACCCATAGAAATCCACTGGGACCCATAAGGACCCATAGAAATCCACTGGGACCCATAGGGACCCATAGAACTCCAGTGGGACCCATAGGGACCCATAGGAACCCATAGAAATCCACTGGGACCCATAGAAATCCACTGGGACCCATAGAGAGCCATAGAAATCCTGGGCCCCATAGGAACCCATAGGGACCCATAGAAATCCACTGGGACCCATAGAGAGCCATAGAAATCCTGGGACCCATAGGGATCCATAGAAATCCATTGGGACCCATAGGGATTCATAGGGACCCACAGAAATCCATTGGGACCCATAGGGACCCATAGAAATCCACTGGGACCCATAGAGACCCATAGAAATCCATTGGGATCCATAGGAACCCATAGAAATCCACTGGGACCCATAGGGACCCATAGGGATCCATTGGGACCCATAGGGACCCATAGAAATCCACTGGGACCCATAGAGACCCATAGAAATCCATTGGGATCCATAGGAACCCATAGAAATCCACTGGGACCCATAGCGGGACCCATAGGGATCTACAGTGACCCCATAGAGCCCCATATTGACCCCATAGCACCCCATAGAGCCCCATAGCACCCCATAGAGCCCCCTAGCACCCCACAGCACCCCATGGTGACCCCACAGAGCCCCATATTGACCCCATAGAGCCCCATAGAGCCCCATATTGACCCCATAGCACCCCATAGAGCCCCATAGCACCCCATGGTGACCCCATAGAGCCCCATAGAACTCCCTAGCACCCCACAACACCCCCTAGTGACTCCATAGAGCCCCATATTGACCCCATAGCACCCCATAGAGCCCCCTAGCACCCCACAGCACCCCATGGTGACCCCACAGAGCCCCATAGCACCCCATAGAGCCCCATAGAGCCCCATATACACCCCATAGCACCCCATAGAGCCCCCTAGCACCCCATGGTGACCCCATAGAGCCCCATAGAACCCCCTAGCACCCCACAACACCCCCTAGTGACCCCATAGAGCCCCATATTGACCCCATAGCACCCCATAGCGCCCCCTAGCACCCCACAGCACCCCATGGTGACCCCATAGCCCCCCACCTGGTGCACCAGGACGTCCTCGTGCAGGCCGGGGGGCGGCACGCTGCGCAGGAGCTCCATGGTCTCAAACATCCCCTGGGCGCTGCGCAGCTTTTCGGGGGACCCCAAAGCCAGGCGGAGCCCCACCAGCCCCACAGGAACACCCCTTCACCCCATGCACCACGGGGGGGGGGGGGAAAGGGCGGTTTATGGGGAGACCCATAGGGACCCACAGACCCATAGAAGGCCCAAAAATTCAAAGGGGACCCCACAAAGAACACACATGCCACCCCATAGACCCCAAAAAACCGGACCATTAGGGACCCATAGACCCCATAAGAACCCAATAGGGACCCCAAAGAACCCATAGACCAATAGGGACCCACAGAACCCCATAGGGGACCCCATAGAGACCCCCATTGGGACCCCCAGACCCCAAAGGGAACCCCCTAACAAAACCCCACAGAACCCAATAGGGACCCCAAAAATTCCAAGGGAACCCCAACAGAACCCCACAAAACCCCATAGGGAACCCAAAAAACCCAAAGGGACCCCAAAAACCCATAAACCCAAGACCCACCGGGGACCCCATAAAACCCAAAGGGACCCCCCCCCAAGGACCCCATAACCCATATGGATTGACCCACCACCCATAGGGACCCCAGACCCAACAGAACCCATAGAACCCATGGGGACCCCAAAACAAACCCCACAGGGACCCAACACAAAAACCCACAAACCCCATAGGGGGACCCCAAAACCCCAAAGAAACCCCACAGAACCCAAAACCCCACCCAAACCCCATGGGGACCCCAAAAACCCAACCCCATGGGGACCCAACCCCCACAAACCCCACAGACCCCACATAAAAACCCCACAAACCCCAATCGGGACCCCATAGAACCCATAGGAAACCCCATAACCCCATAGACCCCCCCAACAGAACCCCCACAAACCCAATGGGGACCCCAAAAACCAAAGGGAACCCAGGACCCAAAACCCCACAAACCCCCATAGGGGACCCCATAACCAATGGACCCTTGAAACCCATAGACCCCATAAAAACAATGGGACCCCATAAAATACCAATAGGGAACCCAAAACCCCATGGGACCCCCACAAAACCCAAGGGGACCCATAGAAAAAGTCCATGGGAACCAACAAAATCCCCAGAAGACCCATCCAAAAACCCCATAACCCAATGGGACCCCAGAACCCATGGCAAACCAACAAAACCCATAGATGACCCCATGGGGACCCCCCAAAATTCATAGGGGAACCCAATAAGACCCACATAGGGACCCCCAAAGCCCCCCAAAATGTCCACCCCACAGACCCCATAGGGAACCCCATAGGGAAACCCATAGGGACCCCCACAGGGACCCCCATAGGGACCCCACAGACGGACCACAGGGACCCCATAGGGACCCATAGAAACATAGGGACCAATGAGAACCATAGGGCCCCCATAGGGACCCCACAGAGACCCCATAGGAAGGACCCACAACCCCCCATAGAGCCCATGGGGAAACAGAGAACCCCATAGGGGATCCATAGACCCAGACTGGGGACCCATAAGACCCATAGACCCCATTGGGACCCCATAGGGACCACACCCCAGAACCCCATAGAGACCCCACACAGACCCCATAGAAATCCCAATAGAGACCCCGAGAGATAGAGACCCCATAAACCCATAGGGATTATGGACCCCATAGAACCACCCAGAGACCCCATAGGGACCCCACGAGGACCCCATAGACCCCATAGAGACCCAGAGATAGACCCCATAGACCCCACCCATAGGGACCCATAGAACCCCATAGCCCCATAGCAACCCAGAGACCCATAGAAACCCACAGAGACCCCAGAAGACCCCATAGACCCATAGGGACCCCCATAGAGGACCCACACCCCCCCTGACCCCCACAGAGGGGACCCCATAGATGACCCCATAGACCCCATTGAAACCCCACAGAGGACCCATAGGGACCCCATAACCACCCCCATAGAGACCCATAGACCCCATTGAGACCCATAGAGCCCACCAGGGAACCCCATAGGACCCCACAGAACCACAGTGACCCCATAGGGACCCACCAGAGCCCCATAGGGACCCCACAGACCCCACATTGAGGGACCCATAGAAACCCCATAGAGACCCCATAGACCCCCATAGGACCCTATAAAAACCCATAGGGACCCCATCAGGGACCCATAGAGGACCCACCAGACCCATAGAGGAACATAGGGACACATAGATGACCCCATAGGAACCCATAGGACCCCACAGGGACCCCACAGACCCCATAGGGACCCATACCACCAGAGAACCCCATAGGGGACCCATAGAGAACACCCAAGGGGACCCATAGGACCCCCAGGAACCCATAGGAGAGACCCAGAGACCCCATAGAGACCCCATAGAGACCCCACAGAACCCCATAGAACCCAACCCATATAGGACCCAGAGAACCCCAGAAGAGACCCCATAGGGACCCATTGGGACCCAGAGCCCATCCAGACCCCCACAGACCCATAGACCCCATAGAAGGACCCCATAGAGACCAAAGCCCCATAGGACCCACAGGGACCCCCCGAGAAACCAAAGCCCAGGACCCACATAGGACCCCACAGGCCCCATAGGTGCCCCATAGCACCCATAGGAGACCCATAGGGACCAAGGCCCCCAGAGACCCATAGAGGGAACCCATAGAGACCCCATAGGGACCCATAGGAACCCATAGGACCCCACCATAACCCATAGGGACCATAGAACACCCCATAGGACCCATAGAGACCCCATAGGACCCCATAAGAGACCCACCAGACCCCATAGACCCATAGGACCCATAGAGACCCCATAGGACCCCATAGGGACCCCATAGAGACCCCAAGACCAATAGGGACCCATAGGAACCCCCCCATAGACCCCATAGAGACCCCTATAGGACCCAGGAGACCCATAGGGATCCCCTGACCCCATAGGGACCCCATAGGACCCCACATAGACCCATAGAGGACCCCATAGGGACCCCATAGAACCATAGACCCATAGGGAACCCCCACCACATAGAGACCCCCATAGAGACCCCATAGAGACCCCATAGACCCCACAGGGACCCCATAGACCCCCATAGAGACCCCATAGAGACCCACCCCCCCCCAAACACAGACCCATAGAAACCCATAGAGACCCCAGGGACCCCAATAGAGACCCCATAGGGACCCCCATAGGACCCCATAGAACCCCATAGAAACCCATAGGGACCCCCCCCATAGGACCCCACAGAGACCCCATATAGACCCCATAGGGACCCCATAGGGACCCCATAGACCCCATAGAGCCCCATAGACCCCATAACCACCGTAGGACCCCATAGACCCCAGGACCCCATAGAGACCCCATAGGGACCCACAGAGACCCCATAAAGCCCTATAGAGACCCCATAGAGGCCCCATAGGGACCCATAGGGACCCCATAGAGACCCCATAGCAACCCCATAGGACCCCATATAAGACCCATAGAGGACCCCATAGAGGGACCCATAGAGACCCCATAGACCCCACCCCATAGAGACCCCCATAGAGACCCATAGAGACCCCATAGAGACCCCATAGAGCCCCATAGAGACCCCATAGAGACCCCATAGGACCCATAGACCCCATAGACCCCAATAGGGACCCCATAGGGACACATAGGGACCCCATAGGGACACGTGGGGACCCCATAGAGCCCCACAGATCCCATAGAGAACCATAGAGCCCCATAGAGACCCCCATAGAGACCCCATACCCCAGACCCCCCCATAGGGAGACCCCATAGGGACCCATACGGAGACCCAGAGAGACCCATAGAGGACCCCCCCATAGAGACCCCATAGATCCCATAGGGACCCATAGAGAGACCCCATAGGGAGACCCCATAGAGACCCATAGAGACCATAGGGACCCCATGGGGACCCATAGAGGGCCATAGGGACCCCCCATAGGACCCATAGAGACCCATAGGGACCCATAGAGACCCCCATAGAGACCCCATAGACCCCAGGGACCCAGAGACCCATAGAGACCCCATAGAGACCCCATAGGGACCCCATAGAGACCCCATAGAGACCCATAGATAGAGACCCCATAGGGACCCATAAAGAGACCCATAGAGACCCCATAGAGACCATAGAGACCCATAGGACCCCATAGCCTCCCATAGAGACCCATAGAGACCCATATGGGACCACAGGAGACCCCATAGAGACCCCATAGAGACCCATAGAGACCCATAGAGACCCCATAGAGACCCCATAGAGACCCATAGGGACCCATAGGGACCCATAGAGACCCATAGAGACCCATAGAGACCCCATAGAGACCCATAGAGACCCCATAGAGACCCATAGGGACCCATAGAGACCCCATAGACCCCATAGAGACCCCATAGAGACCCATAGAGACCCCATAGAGACCCATAGATCCCATAAAGACCCCATAGAGACCCATAGAGACCCATAGGACCCCATAGAGACCCATAGAGACCCATAGAGACCCATAGAGACCCCAAAGAGACCCCATAAGACCCCATAGAGACCCCCAGAGGACCATAGACCACAGAGACCCATAGAGACCCCATAGAGACCCATAGAGACCCATAGAGACCCATGGAGACCCCATAGAAACCCCATAGGGACCCATAGAGACCCCATAGACCCCATAGGGACCCATAGAGACCCATAGAGACCCCATAGAGACCCATAGAGACCCCATAGAGACCCCATAGAGACCCATAGAGACCCATAGAGACCCCATAGAGACCCCATAGAGACCCATAGAGACCCCATAGGGACCCCATAGGGACCCCACAGAGCCCCATAAAGACCTCATAGGGACCCCATAGAGACCCCATAGAGACCCCATAGAGACCCATAGAGACCCATAGAGACCCCATAGAGACCCATAGAGACCCATAGGACCCCATAGAGACCCCATAGAGACCCATAGAGACCCCATAGAGACCCATAGGGACCCATAGAGACCCCATAGAGACCCATAGGGACCCATAGAGACCCATAGAGACCCATAGGGACCCATAGAGACCCACAGACCCCATAGAGACCCCACAGAGACCAACAGAGCTCCACAGAGACCCCATAGATCCCCATAGAGACCCCATAGAGACCCATAGTGACCCATAGAGACCCATGGAGACCCAGAGCAACCCCATAAAGACCCATAGAAGCCCCATAGAGACTCATAGAAACCCCATAGAGACCCATGGAGACCCATAGAGACCCATAGAGACCCACAGAGACCCATAGCGACCCATAGAGACCCATAGAGACCCATAGAGACCCACAGAGACCCACAGAGACCCATAGAGACCCATAGAGACCCACAGAGACCCACAGAGACCCCATAGAGACCCTATAGTGACCCATAGAGACCCATAGAGACCCACAGATCCCATAGAGACCCATAGAGACCCACAGAGACCCATAGAGACCCCATAGACCCCATAGATCCCATAGAGACCCCATAGCGACCCATAGAGACCCCCTAGAGACCCATAGAGACCCACAGAGACCCCATAGAGACTCATAGGGACCCATAGAGACCCATAGAGCCTCATAGACACCCATAGGGACCCATAGAGACCCACAGAGACCCATAGAGATCCGTAGGGACCCATAGTGAGCTATAGAGCCTCATAGGGACCCATAGAGACCCATAGGGACCCATAGGGACCCATAGAGACCCATAGAGACCCCATAGCAACGCATAGGGACCCACAGCAACCCATAGCGACCCATAGCGACCCCGCAGAGACCCATAGGGACCCCATAGGGACCCCATAGCGACCCATAGGGACCCATAGCGACCCCATAGCCGCCCCATAGCGACCCATAGCGACCCATAGCGACCCATAGCCACCCCATAGCGACCCATAGAGACCCCATAGCGACCCCAGAGCCCCATCAACCCAAAGATCCCCCCCATATCCCCCATAGACCCCCACCCAGATCCCTCATAGCACCCCATATCACCCCATATCGCCCCATATCGACCCATATCGCCCCATAGACACCCCATAGACACCCCACATCACCCCATATCGTCCCATAGCACCGCATATTACCCCATAGACACCCCACATCACCCCACAGACACACCATATCGCCCTATAGACACCCCATAGCCCCACAGACACCCCATATCGCCCCATAGACACCCCAATCACCCCATATCGTCCCATATTACCCCATATCACCCCATATCACCCCATAAACACCCCATATCTCCCCATATCGCCCCACAGACACCCCATATCACCCCACAGACACCCCACAGAGACCCATATCATCCCACATTGCCCCCCACAGACACCCCCACATAGACCCACCCCCATAGCACCCCATATCCCCCCATAGACCCCCCTATAGACACCCCAAAGGGACCCCAGACAGACCCCCACAGAGCCCCATATCGCCCCACAGAGACCACAGACCCCATAGCCATATCACCCACAGACCCCATATCACCCCATATCGCCCCATATCACCCCACAGACACCCCATATCGCCCCACAGACACCCCACATCACCCCATATCGCCCCACAGACACCCCACAGCACCCCATAGCACCCCACATCACCCCACAGACACCCCACATCACCCCATAGACACCCCATATCGCCCCACAGACACCCCACATCACCCCATAGACACCCCATATCGCCCCACATCGCCCCACATCGCCCCACACGGCCCCAGAGGCACCTCGGCAGGCATGTGCCCATAGACCCACCCCATATCGACCCCCACGGGCCCCATAGGCCCCCATAGTAACCCTCGTGGGGGCCCACAGCCCACCCCATGCCCAGCCAGAGACCCCAGCACCCACCAATACCCCACCCTGCCCCATAGACCCCCCGGGCGGGGCCGGAAGGGGTGGGGCTTAACGGGGTGGGGCCGGAAGAGGGCGGGGATTAAAGGGGTGGGGCAGGAAATGGGGCGGGGCAAAGGACTGGGGCTGAAAGAGGGGTGGGAATTAAGGACCCAAGAGGTCAAGGGGCCATATCACCCAGGAGACCCCATAGAGACGGGCCCCCATAGGGGCATAGGAAGGGGAGGGGACCCCATAGGGTGGGGCCATAGAACCCATATGGGGATTAAGACCCCCCATAGAGACCCCCAGGATGGGGCATAGAGGACCCCCACCCCATGGGACCACCCATATGGGGAATGACCCCCCATAGGACCCACATCCCAAGGGGGCGGGGCCATGGGACCCCATAGCCCCATATGCCCCCCATGGGGCCGGACCCCATGGAGTTTAATAGGGACCCCAGAAACCCACGACCCAGGACACCCCACAGAGACACTGAAAGAGGGTGGGATTAGGGGGGGGAAACCCCAGGTTAAGGGGGTGGGGCCCCAGAACAGGGGCCATGGGCCCCATAAGGGGGTGGGCCGGAAGACCCCGGGGATTACCCCATGGGGCAGGAAACCCCATAACCACCCCATGGCGCAAACCACCGGACCCCATAGAGGGATGGGAACCAAGGGGGAAGAGGTTAAGGGGGCGGGGCCGGAAGGGGCCCCATAGGGGGCCCACATTTAAGGGGGTGGGGCCATCAGTGGGGCCCATAGGGAACCATCAGACCCCCATAGGAAGTGGGGCCCAAAAGACCCACAGAAACCCCAAGAGACCCGGGAATTATAGGGACCCCAGAGACCCCATAAGGGGCCCACAGGAAGACCCATTTATCCCCACAGGGGCCCATAGCGAAGGACCCCTGGGGGGGGCGGGGATAGAGACCCAAGGGGGCCCATACCCCAAATGGGGCGGGGCCCATAGGGGGGCCAAAGACCCCATAGTGACCCCATAGGACCCCATGTAGACCCCAAGGGGCCCCCACCCATGGAAGGGGCCCGGAAGGGACACCATAGGGTCCAAGGGGGTGGGGCCGGAAGGGGTGGGGCCCCAAGGGACCCATAGGACCCCATAGAGACACTAAAGGGCAGGGGAGCGACCCCAGTTGGAAACCCGGATTTAAGGGGGCAGGGTCTGAAGGGGGCCCCACAGAGACCATTAAGGGTGGGTCCCCCATAAGAGGCCCTTAAGATAGAGGTTGGGCCCCCAAAGGGGCGGGGCCCCATAGAGGGGGTAAGGCCCCTGGAAGGGGCCCATAGGGCTTCAAATGGCAGTAAATGGGCCCTGATGGGCAGCCATGACTGGAAGTGGGCGTGTCCTAATGGACACTCGGGACCGGGAAGTGGGTGTGGCCACTGGTGGAGGCCACATAGAGGGGGCGTGGCCCAAAGTGGGCCCCATCAGACCCCTATGGGCGGGGCCCCAAATGGGCAGTCAGACCCCCTAAGTGGGCCCCATCAGCACCCCACCATTATTCCAAACAGGAACGAGACCCCATGGGGGACCCCATAGGGGGGGGCTGGAAGTGGGCGTGGCCGGACAGGGCCCCCGGACATCGACAGACCCCGGAAGTGACCCCATGGCCTCCATGGTGACCCATGAGAGGAAGTGGGTGTGGCCTCAGCACATCCATAGGGATCCAAACAGGAATGAGACCCCCATAGGAGAAGGAGACCCCATAGGGACCCATAAGTGAGCGTGGCCCCAGAAGCCCCCATAGGGGCGTGGTCCGTGGTGGACCCACAGCAGGAAGTGGGTGTGGCCTCAGCACATCCATTATTCCAAACAAGAATGAGACTGGTGGGGGAGAAGGGAGGGGGGGGGGCGTGGCCGGAAGTGGGCGTGTCCTATCGCACCATCAGTCCCGGAAGTGGGCGTGGCCTCAGCACATCCTTTATATGGGTTACATGGAATGAGACTTGGGGAGGACGGGTGGGGGTGGGATAAGACGGGGGGGGGGGGGGGGAGCGGGACCATAGGAGGGTGGGTCAGAAGTGGGCGTGTCCAGGAAGTGGGCCATGTCCGAACCCCATAGGGCCCCATAGAGACCCCATGCCCCCCCCGGGCCGCGAACATCTCGTGGAAGGGGAACTGGCGGTGCAAATCCTTCTCTATGGCGTCCAGCCAGCGAGCCCATAGGGACCCCATAGCTGCCGCCCAGGCCCTGCACCCAGGGACAGGGGAAACCCATAGGGGGGGGGGGGAACCCCACAGAGACCCCATAGACCCATAGGGACCCCATAGGGACCCCAGGGACCATAGACCCATGAGACCCATGGGGACCCCCATAGGGACCCCACTAGAGAGCCCATAGGGACCCATAGGGACCCCCATAGACCCACCATCGAGGACCCACGACGACCCATAGAGGACCCACCCAGGACCCATAGGGACCCCATGGGGGCCCCATAAAGACCCCATAGGGACACCCATAGGGACCCACATAGGGACCCATAAGACCCCATAGGGACCCCATAGAGACCCCCATAGGAACCCCATAGGAACCATAGACCCCAGAGACCCCATAAACACCCCATAGGGACCCATAGGGATCCCATAGGGACCCACTGAGACCCATAGAGACCCATAGGGACACACTGAGACCCATAGGGACCCACTGAGACCCACTGAGAGCCATAAGGACCCATAGGGACCACTGAGACCCATAGAAACCTATAGGGACCCACAGAGACCCACTGAGACCCATAGGGACCCACAAAGACCCATAAGGGACCCACTGAGAGCAATAAGGAACCACTGAGACCCCATAGAGACCCACCAAGACCCCATAGCGACCCACAGCAACCCATAGCAACCCATAGGGACCCACTGAGACCCATAGGGACCCATAGGGACCCACTGAGACCCATTCAGACCCATAGGGACCCACTGAGACCCATTCAGACCCATAGGGACCCATTCAGACCCATTGAGACCCATAGGGACCCATTCAGACCCATAGGGACCCATTCAGACCCATAGGGACCCACTGAGACCCATAGGGACCCCATAGAAACACACAGAGATCCATAGGGTCCCCCATAGGGACCCATAGAGACCCATAGGGACCCACTGAGACCCCATAGAGACCCATAGGACCCACCCATGAGACCCACAGGGACCCCATAGAGACCCATGAGACCCAGGAGACCCATAGAGACCCATAGGACCCCATAGAGGACCCATGAGACCCATAGGAACCCATAGGAACCCATAGAGACCCATAGGGACCCATAGGGACCCACTGAGACCCATAGGGACCCATAGGAACCCACTGAGACCCATGGGAACCCACTGAGACCCATAGGGACCCACTGAGACCCATAGAGACCCATAGGAACCCACTGAGACCCATAGGGACCCGCTGAGACCCATAGAGACCCATAGGGACCCACTGAGACCCATAGGGACCCATAGGAACCCACTGAGACCCATAGGGACTCGCTGAGACCCATAGGGACCCATAGGAACCCACTGAGACCCATAGAGACCCATAGGAACCCACTGAGACCCATAGGGACCCATAGGGACCCCATAGAGACCCCATAGAGACCCATAGAGCCCCATAGGGATCCCATAGAGACCCATAGGGACCCCATAGGGACCCATAGGGACCCCCATAGGGACCCATAGACCCCATAGGGACCCAGACCCAGGGGACCCCATAGGGACCCCATAAGACCCATAGAGACCCCCCATAGCGCCCACAGGGACCCATAGGGACCCACAGGGACCCATAGAGACCCATAGGGACCCATAGGGACCCCCCACCCCATTGGGACCCCCATAGGGACCCATCCCATAGACCATAGGGACCCCCATAGGACCCATAGGACCATAGGGACCCATGGCAGACCCCTAGGACCCACAGACACCCCATAGGGACCCATAGGACCCATAGGGACCCCATAGGGACCCCCTAGGGACCCATAGGGACCCATAGACCCCATAGGACCCCGGACACCATCGGGACCCATAGGGACACATAGGAACCATAGGGACCCATAGAGACCCATAGAGACCCATAGGGACACATAGAGACCCATGGCTGCCCCACAGGGACCCATAGGGACACATAGGGACCCATAGGGACCCCATAAGGACCAATAGTGACCCATAGAGAACCATAGGGACCCATAGGGACACATAGGCACCATAGGGACCATAGGGACCCATAGGGACCCATAGGGACCCATAGGGACACATAGGGACCCATAGAGACCCATAGGGACCCATAGGGACCCATAGGGACCCATAGGGACCCATAGAGACCCATAGGGACCCATAGGGACCCATAGGGACCCATAGGGACCCATAGGGACACATAGGGACCCATAGGGACCCATAGGGACCCATAGGGACCCATAGGGACCCATAGAGACCCATAGGGACCCATAGGGACCCATAGAGACCCATAGGGACCCATAGGGACCCATAGGGACCCATAGGGACCCATAGGGACCCATAGAGACCCATAGGGACCCATAGGGACCCATAGGGACACATAGGGACCCATAGGGACCCATAGGGACCCATAGGGACACATAGGGACCCATAGGGACCCATAGGGACCCATAGAGACCCCATAGGGACCCATAGGGACCCATAGGGACCCATAGGGACACATAGGGACCCATAGGGACCCATAGGGACACATAGGGACCCATAGGGACACATAGAGACCCATAGGGACACATAGGGACACATAGAGACCCATAGGGACCATAGAGACCCATAGCGCCCCATAGGGACCCATAGGAACCATGGAGACCCATAGCGCCCCATAGGGACCCACAGAGACCCATAGGAACCATAGAGACCTATAGGGACCCATAGAGACCCATAGGGACCCATAGGGACCCATAGGGACCCATACAAACCCATGGAGATCTATAGGGACCCCATAGGGACACAGAGACCCACAGCACCCCATAGAGACTCATGGAGACCCACAGCAACCCATAGCGACACATAGGGACCCATAGGTACACATAAAGACCCATAGCGCCCCACAGAGACCCCATAGAAACCCATACCACCCCATAGACACCCATAGAGCCCCACATAACCCGACCCAGAAACGCCATAGAACCCGATATGGGGCAGAAGGATCCCTCTATGGGGCAGGAATGGCCGCTATGGGGCAGGAGGAGCTGCTATGGGGCAGGAATGGCAGCTATGGGGCAGGAGGAGCTGCTATGGGGCAGGAATGGGTGCTATGGGGCAGGAATGGCCGCTATGGGGCAGGAGGAGCTGCTATGGGGCAGGAATGGGTGCTATGGGGCAGGAGGAGCTGCTATGGGGCAGGAGGAGCAGCTATGGGGCAGGAATGGCTGCTATGGGGCAGGAATGGCCGCTATGGGGCAGGAGGAGCTGCTATGGGGCAGGAAGATCCCTTTATGGGGCAGAAATGGCCTGCTATGGGGCAGGAGGAGGTGCTATGAGGCAGGAATGGGCGCTATGGGGCAGGAATGGGCGCTATGGGGCAGACCCACCTTCTGGTAGCGCTTCGTCAGCCATTTGTCCCAGTGGGAAAACATCTCCAGCCACTTCAGCTCCCGCTGCCGCGCCACGTCCACCGGCACCGAGCTCTCCCTGTGGGGCACAGCCCCATAAGTGTGGGGCACAACCCCATAAGTGTGGGGGGCACAGCCCCATAAATGAGGATGCACAGCCCCATAAGTGTGGGGCACAACCCCATAAGTGTGGGACACAACCCCATAAGTGTGGGGGGTACAGCCCTACAAGTGTGGGTCACAACCCCATAAGTGTGGGGGACACAGACCCACAAGTGTGGGACACAACCCCATAAGTGTGAGACGCAACCCCATAAGTGCGGGGGGCACAGCCCCATATGTGTAGCACAGCCCCATAAGTGTGAGGCACAGCCCCACAAGTGTGGGGCACAACCCCAAAAGTGTGGGGGGCACAGCCCCATAAGTGTGAGACACAACCCCATGGCTCTATGGGGTGCTATGGGGCACCATGGGGCTCTATGGGGTGCTATGGGGCTCTATGGAGCACCATGGGGGTGTATGGGGCACCATGGGGCTCTATGGGGCACTATGGGGTGCTATGGGGCACCATGGGGCTCTATGGGGTGCTATGGGGCACCATGGGGCTCTGTGGGGTGCTATGGGGCACCATGGGGGTGTATGGGGACCATGGCGCTCTATGGGCTGCTATGGGGTGCTATGGGGCACCATGGGGTCTGTGGGCTGCTATGGGGCACCATGGGGCTCTATGGGGCACTATGGGGCTCTATGGGGCACCATGGGGCACCATGGGGCTCTATGGGCTGCTATGGGGCACCATGGGGTCTGTGGGCTGCTATGGGGCACCATGGGGCTCTATGGGGTGCTATGGGGCACCATGGGGTCTGTGGGCTGCTATGGGGCACCATGGGGCTCTATGGGGTGCTATGGGGCACCATGGAGCTCTGTGGGATGCTATGGGGCGCTATGGGGCTCTATGGGGCGCTATGGGGCACCATGGGGTCTGTGGGCTGCTATGGGGCACCATGGGGCTCTATGGGGTGCTATGGGGCACCATGGGGTCTGTGGGCTGCTATGGGGCACCATGGGGCTCTATGGGGCGCTATGGGGCTCTATGGGGCTCTATGGGGCACCATGGGGTCTGTGGGCTGCTATGGGGCACCATGGGGCACCATGGGGTGCTATGGGGCACCATGGGGTCTGTGGGCTGCTATGGGGCACCATGGGGCTCTATGGGGTGCTATGGGGTGCTATGGGGCACCATGGGGTCTGTGGGCTGCTATGGGGCACCATGGGGCTCTATGGGGCGCTATGGGGCTCTATGGGGCACCATGGGGTCTGTGGGCTGCTATGGGGCACCATGGGGCTCTATGGGGTGCTATGGGGCACCATGGGGTCTGTAGGCTGCTATGGGGCTCTATGGGGCACCATGGGGTCTGTGGGCTGCTATGGGGCACCATGGGGCTCTATGGGGTGCTATGGGGCACCATGGGGTCTGTGGGCTGCTATGGGGCTCTATGGGGCACCATGGGGTCTGTGGGCTGCTATGGGGCACCATGGGGCTCTATGGGGCGCTATGGGGCTCTATGGGGCTCTATGGGGCACCATGGGGCGCTATGGGGCGACTCACGGCGTCTCGCAGTACTGGCTGCCCCCCAGGAAGCCGTAGCGGTCGGTGCGGCGGAAGGCGGGACCCCCCAGCTCCGAATCCGAGCCCAGCGAGCTGACGTCGTCGGGGAAGGAGCTCAGCGACCCCGACAGGACGCTGACGGAGTCGGCCTCGGCCCCACAGCGTGGCGACGGGATCCCCGGCCCCAGGCTGCCGTGGGACCCCCGTGTGGGGCCGTTGGCTGCCGGGGGGCGGCGCGGTTCCGGGGGGTCCCACAGCGTCGTCGGTGCGGAGGGGGCGGGATCTGGGGGATCCAAGATGGCCGACGGGGGAGTGGGGGGCGTCTCCTTTGACTCTGAAGTGACACAAGTTGGGGTGGGGGTGTCTGAGTCCAAGATGGCCGACGTGGTTGGGGCCAAGATGGCCAACGGGGGAGTGGGGGGAGTCTCCTTTGACTCTGAAGTGACTGAAGTTGGGGTTGGGGTCTCTGAGTCCAAGATGGCCGACGGGAGAGTGGGGGGCGTCTCCTTTGATTCTGAAGTGACAGATGTGGGGGTTGGGGTCTCTGAGTCCAAGATGGCCGACGTGGTTGGGGCCAAGATGGCCGACGGGGGAGTGGGGGGAGTCTCCTTTGACTCCAAAGGGATTGGTGTTGGGGTGGGGGTCGTGTCCTTTGACCCCAAGATGGCTGACATCGGGGTCCTGGAATCCAAGATGGCCGACGTTGGGGTGGGGGTCTCTGAGTCCAAGATGGCCGATGCGGGGGCAGGGGTCGTCTGTGTTGACCCCAAGATGGCCGACGTTGGGGTCTCAGAGTTTAAGATGGCCGACATCGGGGTCTTGGAGTCCAAGATGGCGGATGCTGGAGTGGGTGGGGTTGGATCCAAGATGGTCGACATTGGGGTGGGGGTCTCTGAGTCCAAGATGGCTGACGTAGAGGTGGGGGTCATCTCTGTTGACCCCAAGATGGCCGACATTGGATCCAAGGTGGCCGACGGGGGGGTGGGGGTCGTGTCCTTTGACCCCAAGATGGCTGACATCGGGGTCCTGGAGTCCAAAATGGCCGACGGGGGGGTGGGGGTCATCTCTGTTGACCCCAAGATGGCCGACGTTGGATCCAAGATGGCCGACGGGGGGGTGGGGGCCGTTTGCTTTGGCTCCAAAGAGGTCGATGTTGGGGTGGGGGTCTCTGAGTCCAAGATGGCCGACAGCGGGGCCTTGGAGTTCGAGATGGTTGACATTGGGGTGGGGGTCGTCTCTGTTGACCCCAAGATGGCCGACGCCCGGGTCTCAGTGCCCAAGATGGCCGACGGGAGGGTGGGGGGCGTCTCCTTTGACCTCGAAGAGGTCGAGGTTGGGGTCTCTGAGTCCAAAATGGCCGACAGGGGGGTGGGGGTCGGCACCTTTGACCCCACAGCGGTCAACATTGGGGTGGGGGTCTCTGAATCCAAGATGGCGGACGTTGGAGTGGATGGGGTTGGAGCCAAGATGGCCGACGTGGTTGGGGCCAAGATGGCCGACGGGGGGGTGGGTGAAGTTGAGTCCAAGATGGCCGACGGGGGGACGGGGGTCATCTGTGTCGACCCCAAGATGGCCGACGTCGGGGTCTCGGAGTCCAAGATGGCGGACGTTGGAGTGGATGGGGTTGGGTCCAAGATGGCCGACGTTGGATCCAAGATGGCCGACGGGGGAGGGCGGGTCGTCTCCTTTGACCTCGAAGTGATCGATGCTGGGGTGGGGGTCGTGACCTTTGACCCCGAGATGGCCGATGTCGGATCCAAGATGGCCGCCTCCTTTGACCCCAAAGTTGTTGAAGTGGGGGTTGGGGTCGTGACCTTTGACCCCAAGATGGCCGAGGTTGGATTCAAGATGGCTGACGGGGGGGTTTGCGTCTCCGAGTCCAAGATGGACGACGGGAGGGCGGGGGTCGTCACCTTTGACCCCAAGATGGCGGACACCGACCTCGCAGCGCTCTCATTGGCTGACCTTGAACCAAAGATGGTGGATGCTGACCCCGCTGCATTCCCATTGGCTGAACTTGCTTCCAAGATGGCTGACGTTGACCTCACAGCTCTCCCATTGGCTGAAGTTGCCCCCAAGATGGCTGACGTTGACCCCGCAGCGCTCCCATTGGCTGGCTCAGGCACCAAGATGGCCGCCGCCCCCACTTCCGGTCCCTCATTGGCGGCAGTCGGGCCTCCGTCGGCCGGCAGTGACCCCAAAGCGGCGCCCTCTGACCCCAAGATGGCCGACCCCGGGTAGCGTCCCGCCTCCTGATTGGCCGAGGCCGACCGCCGGCAGCGTCCCGCCTCCTGATTGGCCGACGGCGACCCCCCATCCGAGCGTGACCCCCGGCTGAACCCCGCCGACCCCGAATAGGCCTCAACCCCCCCCAAAGCGGCGGACTTCGACCCCCCGCCGTCACGTGACCCCGCCGCGCCCCCCTCACTGACCTCCGTCGGCCTCGCCTCGCCCTCCGCCGCCCCCAAACCGCCGCCCCCCGCTCCCACGCAGCGCCTCCCCCGCCCAGCGGCGGCCATCTTGGGGCGGGGCGGCGGCCGCGGCGGCCCCGTCGCTATGGGCCGCGTTTCCATGGCGACGCGCGGGGCCCCGAAGGCGGCCGAGAGCCCTCCGGCCGTTGCCGTGGAGATGCGCGCGCAGCGCCGCGCCCGCTTCCGCTTTGCGCTAGCCAATAGGAGAGAGGCAGCGCCCACTTCCGGCCTCCTTACTTCCGAGTTGCCTGACTTCCGGTACTTCTCTTCCGGGTTCCGGTCGGAGCGGGGTTGCTATTGCCGCGCGATCGGCAGAGCGGTCCGAAACGCGTCACTTCCGGTTACACCGCTTTCCGGTTCCGGCGGAGCCGTGGAGACAGCGGCGCGTTTCCCGCCCACCCGTTGCTAAGCAACCGGGCCCCTTTTTATTCCCCCCCCCCCCTCCGCATTCCCCGCTTTTTGCCCCAAAATCAACACCGGGAACCGCTCCCAACGCCCCCCCCACCCCCACCTGATCCTCAATCGCCCAATTTTTACCAAGTTTTGCCGCTCAGAACCTCCAATTCACAATTTTTCCCCTTAAATTCGTCCAAATTTCCACCAAATTTCCCCAAACGTCCTAAAATCCACCTCAGCTCCCCGAATTTCCCCCATTTCTACCCCAATTTCCCCCCTACACCCTCTCAGGAACCCCAAATTCCACCCGTTTTCCCCTGAACCGGAAGTTTTGCTAGAAAGGCCGCGCTTCCGGTGCCCCTCCCTCCTCTCCTCTCTACGGTGCTGGAGGACCCGATGTGGTCCCGCCCCTCTCGCTCCCATTGGCGGAGGCGCCGTGGGGTCGCATCCCATTGGCTGAGGGCGCTGACTACATCTCCCGGCAAGCCCCGCGCGGCCGCCATTTTGTGGGGGGGGTTGAGACGGGGGGGACCCAGAATATTCCCAAATATTCCCGAAAAGCGGCTCCAAAACGGCACGGAAATGAGTCCGAAGTGTCAGCAATGTTGCCCAAACAACCCCAAATCTGCCCAGATGGAACCCAAAATTCTGTGGAAGCGTTTCAAGTGTTCCCAGCATCACAAACGTCCCACTTGCCACAAATGTACGCAGTGATCCTCCAAAAAGTCCTTCACAATGACTTCAAATCGTCCCAAAATAACCTCAAAACGCTCCTAAAGTTTCTGAAACGTCCTTAAAGTGTTTCGAAATATCCCCCATTGACCCTGAAATTCCCTTAAGATGCCTCAAAATATCTCCCAATGACCCTTACATCCCCATTAGTGTCTCAAAATGCCCAAAAATGTCTCAAAAACCTCCAAAAAATCCCTAATAATGCGTCATAAACGCACCCAGAACATCACGAAGATCCCTCATGGCCCAAAATATCCCTAAAATGACAGAAATGTCCCCAACGATGCCCCAAAATGTCCCAAATTCCCCTCCAAATCCCCCAAATCACCAAAATGGTCCAAAATGCCCCAAATTTTGCTGTCACCCATCCCTCAAATGGACCAAATTTTCACAATAACTTCTTCAAATGCCCCCAAATTGTCCCAAATAATGCCTGCGTGCCTCTTAAAGTGCTCCCAAAGCCCCAAAATGTCCCAAACGTCCCCCAAATGACACAAATACGGGTCATAAACGCCCCAAAAATGCCCCAAATTTTTCCTCAGATGCCCAAAGGTCCTCAATTATGCGCAAAACTGCCCCCAAATAATCCCCAGAATGACCCCAAATCTTTTATTGCCTCCAAAACTCCGCCCAACCTCATAAATATGTAACAGATTGAAAAGCCACGCCCACCGTTAGTTAAGCCACGCCCCCTCGTATTAAGCCACGCCCCCCGTGGGCTGCTCGCTTACCGCGTGTATTCATTGCGCATGCGCGTAGCGGGGGGGGGAGGTGGCTGTTGTTTCTGCACATGCGCGTTGAGGCTGTTCTCGTTCTCAGCAGATTCGCCAGACGAGCCGCTCTTTAAACACAACTTTGTGAAGAACCTTAAAATAGCAGCATTAATTTTTGTGCTTTGTAACTCGTGTGTCGGGACTGGAATCCTGAGGAAAGAAAGAAAAAAGGCGGGAATTCTTAATATTAAATCTGCGAATGTGCGGCCGTGAGAGAGGCCGTTTGCGGCAGATTCGCCGCGGCGCGTTGGGGTTTAACGGCCGCAATCGGTTGCGCGGAACCACCCGACGGGTGATTTTGTACCGCGTGGTGTTTCTCGTGATGATGTAAACCGAGGCGAAGAGAGGCGAAAAAAAAATACAAATCGTTTTTTTCATTTTTTTTTTTCTTTTTAGATTTATTTTTGTGCGCGTGGCGAAAGTGCGGTTTGGGAAAGCGAGGCGTGGGGGGGGGGGGAATGTGTGTGCGTATGGGTGAAGGAGGCGATCTCGCGAGATTTGGCTCGGCGCGAGTTCTGCCGTTGGCTCCACCTCCGGCCCCGCCCCTCCCGGTCCCGCGGCGGCGGCGGCGGTGGCGGCGGTTCCGCTCCGTTCCGCTTCGTTCCGTTCCGCCTTCCGCGCTCTCCTTTCTCAGGTAATATTGGGGGAAAATGAGGGGAGAATGGGGTAAATGTGGGGGATGTGAGGTAAAACTGGGGGGAAATGTTACTTTGGGGGTCTTAGTATATGGGGGACAAAATTGATGGCAGACTGATTGTAAATGTGTGATTGAGTAAAACTCTTGGGGGGACTGTGGGGTGAATTTGGGGATGTGAGGTAACATTGGGGGAGTTGGAGGTGAATTTGTGGCCTCTGATGTAAATATGGGGGAAAATGGATGTAACGTGTGGGAAATATTGGGGGTTTGGGACTTTTGTAGTGTCCTCCCTTATTGGAGCCATTGGTTGGACTTTGGTCACCGTGGGGATTGCGGTCCCCGGGTTCCCGGGGACCTGCTGTGCCTTTTGGGGCGTTGCTTGGTAAATCTCTTTGGGTCCCCTGTGTTGCCTTCTGGGGGTTTTGGCGGGAATAGTGGGGGAACCTGGGGGGCTCCGCACCGGGGGTGAAGTGTGGTGGCGTCGGGGTCCAACGGTGGCGCCTGGGGGCCATTGGGTGACTTTGTTGAATCTGATGTAACTAGTTTGGTCTCTGGAGATAAGATTGAGTTATTGGTTGGGGGTTGTTTCTGTAGCTCCTTGTGGAGGCCCCTGGGGGGCGCCTGGGTGCGCTTTTGTGGCTTTAGGTAGCCCTGGGGCTGCCCCTTGGGCCATTGGGTGAATTTTGGAGTGCTCTGCGCGGTGCATCATGGTGGAATGGGGTGGCTTTTTGGGGGGTCTGATGTTGAATAGTGGGGCCCGTCGGTTTATATGAAATGTGGGGTACCTAAGTTTGGGGGTGGCTCGTGGGGCGGTTAACAATTTGGGTAAATCGCGGCGGGGGGGAAATGTAGGTGAATTTGGGTGGGGATGTGAGTTAAATATGTGGTTTGGGTGAGAAGGTTTTCTGTGGGTAAGAGGTTGGGTGGCGCCAATGTTGTGGTTGTTCCCGGTTTGGTGTGGGTAACCTATTGGTGGGGGGTTTTCGCTCTTGTTTCTTGGGAGGGAATATTTGTGTGGGAATTTGAAGGTGAGAATGGGGTAAATGCGGGAATTGTGTTGATGTCAACCTCTGGGGGGGCCTTGGGGTACTATTATTGGGATTTTTGGGTTTTTGAGATAAATATTTGTAGGCGATTGTTGGTAGGAAGGGCATAGAATTGGGGGTTGTTGATGTGTAGGTAGAGACTGGTGGGTTGAAAAGGGGAAAATTTGTACTTTGTGTATGCTGATTGTTAATATTTTGGTGAATTGGGGAATTTTGGGATCGGCGTTACATATTTTTTGGAGAACTAGGTTGGGGGAGAAATATAGGGGTAAAAGGTTTGATTGGATCTCGCAGTTAAACTGTTTGGAAATCTTGGTGGGGGGAAAGTGGGGTGAATTTGGGGATGTGAGGTAAATATTGTTGATCAATTTTTGTGTGACGTCTTGATCCCTTGGGTACCACTTTGGTGACTTTGGGGGTTTTTGCTGGGACCTCTTTGGGAGATTTAGCGGTTGCCATGTGGGGTCCCCTGTGGGGCCCTTTCCAGGTCCACTGGGTGCCCCCTTGGTCCTGATTGTTGGTGATTTGGGATCTGAGACATGTTGGTGGGACTTGGGTTGACTTTTTGGGGTGATCTTCTGTCCCACTTTGAGTGGAATTGTGGGCGACTGGGTTCACGTGGTTGTGAAGGTCTGTGGGGTCACTTGGGCGCCCTTTTGGGTCCCCGGGGGTGCATTTTTTGGTGCTGTGCTGACTACCCTCTTGAGGGATAACTCTGGGGGTCAACGTGGCGTCCCCCTGGGCGGCCCTTTGGGTCCCGTTCGGGGTGACTTTGGGGTTTTTGCGGTCCCTCTTCTGGTGTGCTTGTTGGTGCGCCTTTTTCATTGGGGTAAACGACGGGGGCCTCTGTGCGTCAACTGGAACCTTTGTGAGGGGAATTGGGGCCCCCTGCGTGCCTTTGTTTGTTTTTTGCGTTCACTGTTTGGGGCCGTGGTCGGGCG